>VURO01023074.1:527-12027 GCA_015108175.1 Pelvicachromis taeniatus
GCGTTGCTCAAGCTGCGCCTCTTTCCACATTCCTCCTCTCCCAGGCACACGCCCTAAAACTGTGAAAAAAAAAAAAAAACACTGGCTTGAGTCAGAAGTTAAATCACGGAAAAGATATGTGTAGCTGCTTAATCTAGAGGAAGCCTTGGGAGGAGGATCTGAAAGAAAGAAGCAGAGCATTTGCTGAGATAGTTTATATAGGCTTTTCTCGGTCTCAAAGGTAAGTGCTTTTCCCACCCATTACTAGTTTTCTTCATTAATAAATTTAGCCGTTACTTTTTAAAATGACCACTTCAAACTTTTCTACTCAACACAGAAAACTTGAACTTATTTTCTGCACCGTGTCATCAATTTTCTATTACTTGCCAGCCTCTCTATTGTCATTACCCAGCTTGGTGGCCACAGGGATCGGGTTCACCTTCTTGGTAATGTAACTCCAATCCCTTTACACTTACACAGAAACCGGAGTCTCGAGTCACGTTTATTTATTTATCTGCTGTGTGTCACTCCTGCCTGTGGTCACTCTACAAATTGTGAGGATTAGTTAGAGCTAAATGTAAATGTGGGACGTGGGCAAGCCCCTAACAACTCCGTTACGCGCGGGGCTTACTAGTTTTGGCGTGTGCGCCGAGGCTGTTATCGCCCCGTTAGTCAATCATAATGTGATCGTTGTAACGACAGTCAGATTTGGCTCTCATCAATCTGAATTATTAACGTTATGATAAGACTCCGGTAGTGAGACTCGAATGGCTTCGATCCGGTGTAGTTAATGAAGCGGAGGAGAAATAGCGACCTGGGCGATGAC
The DNA here is from genome assembly GCA_015108175.1 of Pelvicachromis taeniatus. Lineage (NCBI taxonomy): Eukaryota > Metazoa > Chordata > Actinopteri > Cichliformes > Cichlidae > Pelvicachromis > Pelvicachromis taeniatus. The sequence goes on from VURO01023074.1 coordinate 1,333, forward strand.
AGGTATGCTCATTGGGGGAAGTGAGTCAGTCACACCTAGCGCAAACAACACGACCAGGGTGGAGCTGGTCACCCACAAGGATCAATGGTTGCTCACGTCTGTTGCCATCGCAGAATTTGACGAGAAAAGAGAGGGGGAGGGAGAGATCGTCTGAGATGTGAAGCATGCTCAAACTTTCTCGGTTTTCTCGTTCCCAGTTAGTCTTCTTTAGTGAATTAGTGAGGGGTGGGTTTGATGGATATACTGGGTTAAAACTGGTTTGCACATGACAAGTCTCATCTAGTTTCAGCTCTCACATTACCTCACATTACCAGTATTAGTCACCAAGGTCTGCTCAATATTCATGTTATTCCGTTAATTCAGGAGCTGCCCTTCATGTAGTTACAGTGTGTATCATTTTAAGGAACCTTAACGAGCTGCATTTTATAATACACCAGTTATATAAAAAATAACTGCCATTATTAATGTATATAATATTTATTGATTACAATTCTAATTCTTCTTCTTTCTTTTTTTCCTTTTGTGAGTGCTGGATGATTTTGTAACTTTAGGCTTCTAAAGATTTTTAAAACAGGAAAATCTAGCCCTCCTGTTATTTTATTGATAATAATCCATGATGTTCAAGCACACTGGCAGCTGCTGAACCACTTTGTGTAAAATGCGGAAAAGTGTAATAAAAAAAAAAACAAAACCCTCATACCAACAATATGAACTGGGCTCCACTCAGGCTTTCATTACAGTTACTTTCGTAATTATTTTGCACACAAACACATATTATAGAGCATTTATTCAAATGCATTCTTGGCTTTTAGTTTTGCTCTTTGTAGCTTTTATAATTTGTGACTCTCATCATCTCTTATCAATGTTTCTTGGATACACGAGGTGAACTTTTTAAAAGTGTATTCCTGTACAAATGTTTGCCTGAGATCTTTTTTTTTTTTTTTTTTTTTTAATTTTTGTTTTTTTTTTTTTTTTTTTTTTTTTAATTTTCATGTTGTTTGTGTCTGCATTTGGTTGAAACATCATATCCGCCAAATTTGAAAAAAAGAAGGAGGAACATCATTGCTGTTACAACTGACAAATCACAAGAAAACACATTGCTTCTTTTTGGCTACTGAGCTAACTTCAGTCTTTCTAATCACAATCTCCACACTCAGAGTTGGAATGTGTATGCACTAAGAGCTTGCACAAGAGACACAATTGTCATCAGCACACGCTCCCTGCCCTTATCAGACAAACCCTACGGCCCTGCAACATGTACCTTTCTACTCATTTTGTATTTTTGTGGCCCCGATGTCTCCGGTTCTTACTGGTGCCTTCTTGGGTTTTCTGCTTATCTTGTTACATTCCGGAGAGATGCTAATGGATTGTGGCCTGTCAAGCATTTCGCTATATGGCCTGTAAAGAGCCTGCTCCTGAGCTGCTTTGAGTTGTGGAGGATGTTAGGAAGGTGTTAAGACAATTATAGTAACGTATTAAATAATAATGAGCAGCATGCTCATGACAGATGCTAACTTGAATGTTGAAAAGAGTTGTGTGTGTGTGTGTGTGTGCGTCAGTGTGTGCTGGCATGGCAGGGAGACATGAAACAAAATCCAGGGTTTGGGTGCCTGCTCTCACTCACCCAGTAATTAGGTTAATGCAACAGAAGTCCTAATTAGTATTGTCCTTCTTTAGATGAGTGTGTTTCTGCATATGTGTGTGTGCTTTTCTGTCTTTCTGTATGTCTATGTGTTTTCGTGTGAGCCAGAGTAGGTGAGTAGTGTGAGCGGTGAGGCATGACATCAGTGTCAGATGGGAGATTTACCAGCTTCTACAGTTACCTCAACGACATCACTCCGGGCACCCATGGTTATTACCCATCCAGTGTCCACTGCTGCCTTGTGGTAGTTTCCAATACACACTGGAAATCCTGCAGCAAGGCCTCACCCCCACGCTGCTGAGATACTTATCAACGCTGCTCAAGTATCTTCAGCTTTCATTCAGGGCTTTTGTTTTCTGCGAGCGGTTGCCTTGGAATTGTACTTTGTTGAGACAAGAGGAAACTACATGGGAGTGACCTTAAAAGACCCTTGTGTTAGGCAAATTGTGCTTGGAAATATAATGTGCACGTGCAACAGGAAATAACTGAAAATCTGTTTGATTAATCTGCACAGTAATTGTGTACTTTCATCAAATTACTACGGTTATCTCTTTGTTTTTTACAGTCTTCTTTTGTTAGTTGTTTATTTGGTAGAGGTACAGGGCTCTGACGTGGCCCCAGAGCTTTCTTTTTTTTACCACAATTACTTGTAATCTTTTGCAGCTGCGAGCAGTTCCTGCATTTTCTTGGTGCGTTGCATTTTAAATAAAAAGCATGCACCGAGCAGTTGACTCGGAAAAATATATATATATATGTAAATAATCTCTGCGTCACATATGAAACCACAGACATTTTCACAGCAGATATTTGTCACAGAAGGGACAGCACAAGTGTCCCAGAAAAATATGACAGTGAGCCGGGACCCCGTAATTGCAGTGTCTAAATGTTGCTTTTATTATCGTGCCTGCTTTAAAAAAAAAAGAAAAAAAAGCCTAATGGAATTAATTAGTTGCATGCCTAAAATAGATCAGTGGAGTTTTGCTTTTTAACTTTCTGTCATATTTCCAGTGTGTGTGCATAGTGTTGATTATGTTTTACTTAATAGTCCTACCAAATTTGGTATCCAGTGACTTTATAAATGGTTTGCTTTTGGTTTTCTCAATGATTGCAGCATGTGACGTTGGCATTCAGGTTATCTGTTAGTGTTTGGCTGACTAGTTGGGTGACATATTTCAGTTTGCACTTGTAGCCCTACAGTGCACGGTAATGTGTGCTGCTGCAGTCGGGCATTAGGCAGTAATCTGATCTTGCAGCCTCCTGCTCGCTTTTGGGGATCAGATGTCCACCGTCAGAGATCACAGTTCCCATTGTGTTTACCTTCAGAGACTCCCCTTCTCTTCAGCCTTCCCTCACTCCTTCTCTTTTGTTCTGTTTACCTCCGCCAGCATCCAGCCTGGGTCCCCTCATCGCTCCCCTTTCCCTCTCTTCCTCTTCCTCGCTGACGTCAATTATGTGTCTCACGTTCTTCACATTTTTGACACTAATGTAAACCAATTTGAAGGCTCTTTCAAAATACGCTTGAATAATAATTTTCTAAAACTCTAAAAATGAAACAAGGATTTTGATATTTTGCTTTTTAAAAAAAGGTCATTAAAGTGCTGTGATTAAAAGCGCTGTGGTTTGCCCCTTGTCATGAACATGTGATGTAATGGAATGATGTTGGTTTCATTTTTGTGTAGATTTCTGCTAAAAATGTATTTTTGTTTAACACTAAAGCAGTTACGACTGAACACATAAACATCGTTTTAACAAATAACTTCACATCGTTGAGCTTTTTGATTAAAAAAGCAAAGCGAACACTCAGAGGAGGCCATCCCAGCTTTTAAGGAGCCTGAGTTCAAGCAAGATGACAACACCTGAAGTCTATTATGGATAATAAGTATTGTGAAAGGCGGGGCTCTGAAGTTGTGGGAAAGGAAATCATAATGAATGGCTCATCTACAGTACACAGGCCTTCACTAGTCTCAGCAGATTGAGGCAGCCTTCTTGCACGCTGTTTTAGAGAAGTCTCACATTATTCATTTTCAACTCATCAGAGGAAAAAAAAATTCTCTTTTGTTACTTCATTGGACTACCCAGTCTTGAAGAATATGTCTCAACTTATTAAATTAGCTATAATGAGTGTATCCGGATCCAAGTCATGGATTCGTCAGATATTTATTTGTTGTAACAATGCTTCTTGGGAATAAATCTTACACCATTAAAGTCTAACCATTTCCCCTTAAATGGTACCACACTTGTTGATGTGGGTTGCGCCCATGAAAAATGAGTCAAATCTTCTCTGCTAATGCCAGATAGCTTGTTCTGCTATTGACTCTTGTTTTGAACTTTTTGTTACACCAGTTCTGGCTATCAGGTGTCTGATTAGCAGGCCGTGCAGCAGCGCTCTGCTTTGAGCATGCCATGTTTGGCTGCTCTAAAGTGGGTACATTCTATAGGACAACTTCAAGTGGGTGTTCCACAAAACCAACTTGCAGTATCATTTGGATTGTGCCCGAGTGCCATCATCAAATTTTAGGCCAATAAATTGTTAAATTTCCACATTACACATTGCTTTTTTATCCACAATCGACCGTGGGTCACTTTATCTCAGCTCAGGCTCCTCAGAAGCTGGTATGTCCTCTGAGCTCACGCCAAATGTGTCACTCCACCTCATCCGCTGACATCTGAAATGGGAGTTAGTAAGTCCCGCTGTCCAATGCAAAGGACACTGAATAAAAGTTTTATTTTGAAGGGGTTAGAATTACTGTACATTTCTGCAATCCTACTAATGTAAAGTTAAGAATCTCACATTGAAGAAACAATTAGATTTTTAGCAATGTCACCATATTATCTGCAATAAATAAATAAATGATCACTTAAGTTCCCTTGTTCCTAGAAAATGTGGACGCTGCAATCGCCACCATTTTGAAAAGAAAGTGCATGTTATGTTATCTGTTTGTCAAACCCTCGCAAATGTGGCATCACTAGAAAACCCAGGGTGTCCTCTTGACAGTGCGATAGCGAATTTTGCTTGACTCATGCAGACTCATGTCCCCAAAAGAGGACAAGAATTAATAGCTAAGGCTAAGGGGGATTTTTTTTTTCTGTCTGTATTTTGCCTTTTTATCTTCATGTGGTATTATAAATGTTTGTCAATTTAAATACATCATAATGTGCTTTATAATTTGGTCGTATAGAATTAAAGGTCAGATAGCTGTGTGAAAGCAGCTGGCATTACTCTTTATCACAATCGGAATGTTCAATATGTAATAAGCGTCTCATCCACTCAGTGCCCTTTGTAGATTTTTGCATTATGATATTATTAAAGTTCACAGGAAATGTATCTCATGGCACAATGTTTGAGAGTCTGAGAGTCTAAGATATGTCCTTATCTGTCCTCGCGGCTTCCTAAGTTCTCGTTTCTGCTTTGTCCTTGTCTCCCTCTCTTATGCAGATATGGAGTCCGCCATTAAGACGTTGGTGACCACTTTTGTTAAATCTGCCAGGGGGAAGGAGAACCTAGACAGCAAATGCTTCCAGAAACTGGTGGAGAAAAACCTCAGTGGTGTCATGGAAGTAAGTGTTTTCTGGTTGTCTGAAATTCTGCCAGTATTTTAGAACATGAATTTAAAAGCAGCTTTAATCTCTAATCTCTTTAATATCTCCTTGGTTTTTCGTTTTTAAATTCAGGATGCAAACAACGCCTCTGCAGTTAAGGAGATGCAGAGGGGACTGGATGAAAACAGTGATGGAAAGGTCAGCTTCGAGGAATACCTTACCCTCATAGGTTACCTGGCTAACTCCATGAGTGAGCGCAAGACCGAAAGCAATCCCGATGCATCGTAGATACTCGTGAAGTTGCAGTATTTGGAGGATCTGCATTCAGCCATTTCTTTTTCTTTTTGAGCTTATTAAATGTCTTCTTTCTTTTTTTTAAATTTCCAAATATTCCAGCCATCATGTATACATCAGATCATAATGATTTTTCTCTGTGATAGTTAACCGGCCATAGTAGAACTTAATGTCTGTCCAAATGAACCTTTATGTAATCACACTGTCACTGAAGGATTCTGAGCTGGTCTTTTTTATACCAATCCTACATTTTATACCAATGTTTTCAAAAATAAAAGCTTTATATTAAAATTAAATGTATTTATTTTTTTGGTCTGTGGTTGCTGCTGTTGCACTTTTAAGATTTCACCTATGAACCTCCCTTTCCCATTTACATTTCCTCCCTTTCTGCATATACAGATGTACTGTATAAGTGCAGCAGTTTCTCTGTCATGATTCGACATTGTCTCACACGCACTAATCGAATCATGCCCACTCCTTTGCAGAGATACCAGCAGCACTTGCTAAATATAGCTGAGACATCCCTGACTAGTCAAACTCAGCACCCTTTAGATGTATCACCTTTTGCAACCTGATCCTGATATAGAGTCTACACTTTCTATTGTGCACCATCCTTCACTCGGCAACTCTATACATTCAGCGTATACCACTGTGCCCACACACACCATGCTACCCCCTTACTGGCACTGTATAATGCTCCAAAGACTCATTAATGAGAAGATGCTTTACCATCACTGCACTTTAAAAACATGAACTCTTCATATGAAAAGCTTTAATGTTTAGTTTTAAGCCTGTAGATCATTCATTCAGAAACGCAATTACTTTCATGCTCTTTGGCTCTCGCTCTCACCATTATCCTGATGTCTCCGGTGTCATCCGGTGGATGCCTCACACAAACTATTTAAAGTATGTTTCTGTTCCACTTCTCTGTTCTTGGTTATGTTTTCATCACTTGGTTTGTGCAAGGGTGTTGTGCAGCTTTAAGCCAAAGTGTGTCTTGAACTGTTTCAAGACACACTTCTGTTCCTGTTCAAATATGTGTGTATTTGTGCTTTTTTTTGTGTGTGTTTGCATTGTACTGTATGGTGTGTTTTGAAGCCGAAGGTGTGAATAGGTTTGTGAAAGTGCTTGTGTGTGTGTGTGTGCGCGCGCGTCCTCGCATTGTCATGTTCTCCTTTGTGTGGGGATTTCTCCGCATGACTGCCAGGTGCGATGGCTCCATTCATCTACTCTGATCCTTCGGATAATATAACAAGCATGAGCCCCCACCGCACCCCCCTCCTCCAGTGAACATCCTACCCCTACAATTAACCTAACAATGATTTTGCTGCTTGAAACTGGGCGCTTTTGGAAAGCTATGGAGTTATTCATCTTTGCCTTGGTATAGCAGTAGTTTAAGCACTTCCTGCAAGCCTTTCCTTTGTTTTGACATGAAGTACAAAGCAGTTGCACAACAGAGCAGCAGGGTAATCCACTATTTCAATAGCAACCTGTAACACGGTAAGCAATATGTCACTGCAGCAAAGCCCATTATGCTTGGAGCGCGCGGTTGCTTGAGTGAGTTTAGACAACGTATGAATATTTGGAAACAAATGGGTCCTTTCTCAAGCACTTCTTGTCTTTTTTCCGAGTTTTCTTTTAGAAACAAGATCACATTTGAGCGCATTAGGGCAGGTTTGGCGTGTGGACATATAGAGTACCTCAATTTACCTTAAGTCTTTCTGTAGCTGCATCCAACTCTTATGTATGTCCAATTAGCGGATAGCAGGTGTGCCTCATGCGTAAACAGAGAAGGTAGAGAGGAGAGGGGCGACAGGTGGAGGGGGTAAAGAAGGAGGAGGAAGGGGTAAGTGGGATGGGTGGAGTAAGGGATGTATTTAAGACGGTGTAGTCCTCATCCTCCTTAACAGTTGCTTTTACCTCCTCTCTTTGCACCTGAAGAGCAGGCCAGCACTAATCCTCCACTCAGGTAAGAAACAGAGGGACAGATTTCAATTGCGTCTCCACATTTCTCTGTTGTCTTTTTTTCTGATTATGATTAAATCTGATTATGGTGCTGATGCAGCTAGTGCATGTGTGTTAGTTCATCATTTGTTGAATGCCTTTGTATAGAGCAACAAGGACAGGGAGAACTGTCAGTTGATTCACTGATAATTTATAGACATAGAACGCCAAAAATGTATTTCTAGACATTTTCACATCCTGCTGATTTGATTTGGGAACTAAAATCTATGTGAAAACTACTTCAAGCCGTGATTGGCAATTAGGAAAAGTCTTCACAGTTCACAGGTGATACAGGTTCAAGACAGGTAAGGACCTACACCTGTTTGTGGTGTTTTTTTGCTATCCGGTAGAGCTAAAGTAAAAGCCAGATCGAGTTGCCACTGTGTGTCCCCGTTACATCTTCTCCAGTGGTTGGGCTTTTTAACCAGCTTACAGTTTCACTCTTATCAGCTGGCTCACATGTCCGGCTGCTGCTGACAATGTCCGGACTCCCGGAGGTCCAAAAACCTTGGCAGAGCAGGATCCTTTAATCTGTGGCAAAATCTTATCAGGGCCAGGGGCGGGACACGATGAAGAAACTGTTAAGCTAGATAAGGTTTCTGTCCAAATACTGTGTAGAAAACTCATGTTACTCAAATGCATATTTCTGAATACATTTGAATGCAAAACAGAATGACAGACAGGCTTTCACCAGACCTGATTTGTATTTGCATTAAACTTCCATGGTTCCTCCATGTTCGACATGAACTGTTCTTACTGTATCTTCAACCCACCCTTCTGTTCCTCTGCAGAATGTCTTTGCCTAACTCTGAGAATGCTTCCACCCTGGAGAATGCCATGCAGCTCATGATCCAGACCTTCCATAAGTACTCTGGAAATGACGGGGACAAATATACACTGAGCAAGGTTGAGCTCAAAGAAATGCTTACCAAAGAGCTTGGCAGCTATCTGGGGGTAAGAAAGCACATGTTCATACTTAGGAAGTGAAGATGCAAATGTAGATTGTGCGTATAGAAAAGACATTGTTTTGGTTTTGTATCTTGATACATGCAGAATGCCCAGGATAAGGAAGCTGTGGAGAAGATTATGGGAGACCTGGATTCCAACAATGATGGAGAGGTAGATTTTACAGAGTTCATCATTTTGGTTGGAGCTCTCACCGTGGCCTGCAACGACTTCTTCTTGGAGTACAACGACAAGCAAGAGAAGAAGAAATGAACACACCCTTCGCCCAGAGTCTCCACTTTAAAATCCCACATGTTCCAGGGAGGAAGCGCTTAAGGAAAGAGAGAAGGCCCATTTGGGACATCCTGTCATGGACCTCATGTGCACAAACACACACGCACACACAAACAAACCTCTAATAGAGAAATAAATATTGGGTGTTTGTCCTCAATGTTCCATGAATTCATTCAAACTGTAATATTACTGCAAAGTGAAAATCTTTAGAGTTTCAACAGCTGTCATTCTTAAATATGTGAATATCTCTCTTTCCGCTCTTTTCGTGCATTTTGTTACACATTCAAGTTGAGGGATGCCCCCCCTGGAAAAAAATAAATAAATGTGACCTTTACTCAAACAATGCAAAAGTTGGCTGTGCATTATTACAGCAGAGAACAATAGTATGAACAAACAACGAGCACCAGGTGGCAGCAAGTGGTCCTCTGAATCCAGCAGTTTTATAACAGGATTGGTGCATTACTTCTAATTTGCATTGCCACATGGGTACAGCAGTTTATGCCAAATGTGGATGGATGCAGACCGGAGATACTATGTGGTATTTACGAAATACCCATTCTAAGATGCTGTCATTAAGTCTTGCTAAGTGTAAGATATGAGAGACAGTTTCTCCTGCTGTGGTGTGATTATTCAAACTAGTTCTCTGCACTGAAAATGTCAGGTTTATATGTGTAGATAAGAACTACCTTACAGTCATGTTTTCACAGTAGAATAATCAGAACCTGGAGTGACCTTGACAGGGCTTTAAACACATTATTGTTTAATAGCCCTGCTTCCTAAGAGAAAAAAAGTACTGTGTGACTGAGTGTGTGTGCATTTTTGTTCATATAAAAAAGGAAGTTGCCAGCATCAGTATTAGAAAGCCAGGAAATGTTTCTTTCTTTCATGTGAAAACATGTCACGCAGACATACTTTGATTAATCTGAACCTATAACCTTTATTGGACTGGTTAAGGTGTGCACAGGAGCAGATTTTAGAGTCAGGAAGGGGAAGGTGAAAGATGGGAGAGCATAATGAGAGAGGAAGTGAGAGAGAAAGGAAGGAGAGTGGAAAGGTCAAAAAGAGAGAGAGAGAGAGAAGAGAGTGGACAGCAGCACTTTCTCCGTGTGGAGACATGCAGCCTACAGTTTTCACAGGTCTCTGATAGGCTTTTCACACTTGTTCGGGATCTGCCCGGGAACCCCCGCGGGTAATCCCATCCGCCCTAGACACAGCAAGAGATGCCTTCCAGTCCAAAACTGAGCTGAGCTGCAGATTTGGTCACACGACTGCATGAAGCCAGGAAACCTGCAGCAAATGACAGTGACCAGTGAGATGGCCTTTTTCCAGAGGTTTGTTGTTCCTTTCCATTGCACTAATAACAAGAGTCTTTTGTCTCTGCCGATCCTGCTTTTTTCTCCCTCCTCGGCATTCATCCTTTCTGCTTGTGATTTTGCACAACTTAATGCCTTGCCAGCACTGCTTCATTGTTGCTCCTGCTGGCATTTCGCTCTTGTTTACTAAAAATTTAATTTCCCCCACTCCGACCCCAACTGCATGTGTGCTTGAAAAGGCCTTTTGAATCTTCTTTGTTGTCAGGGATCCTGTGAAGATTGTGGAAATAAGACAAATCTGCCACAAAAAAGAATACAGCACTAATGACTGGAAGATAGCTGTTGTTTGAAGTAGACTAAATGTCAGAAGTGAGCGCCCGTGGAAGACCAGATAAACGGAGCAGGACTGGAGAGTGGACAGCACAGATTAATTGAAAGGGTGGAAGGGTGGGAGGGACACACATACATATGTTATGCTCCTCTGAACACTGCATCTCACGGATGTACATGTGCACATATGTTCTGAACATTACATACATGAACAAAAATCCACTGCAGAATTATATATTCAGGAGAGGAGAGGAGAGGAGAGGAGAGGAGAGGAGAGGAGAGGAGAGGAGAAGAGAAGAGAAAAAAAAAAAAAAAATTAAAATAAAATGTGTG
>VURO01023077.1:0-13027 GCA_015108175.1 Pelvicachromis taeniatus
GTATATACTTCAAATAAAAAGCTCACGGGTTGACAATTAAATTGTGGAAGTGCTTAAATGACCACTTGAGGCTAGCTTTAAAAGCAAGTCCGATATTACCGACCCATATATAAAAATGCTGAACTTTAAAGCAGAAATGACACGTTTACCCTTTTATGTCAGCTGTGCAGGATATTTTAAAAATAACTTATCCTTTATTTATTGACCTGTGCGTGTGTGTTTGACAGGTAATGGTGAGCAGGGGAAGCCGTTCCCTCTGACAGAAAATGACCGAGTGGACCAAGCCTACAGGGAAAACGGCTTCAACATTTATGTCAGCGACCGGATCTCTCTCAACCGCTCGCTCCCTGACATCCGCCACGAAAAGTGAGTTGTGTGCGTCTGTGTGTGTGTGTCTGTGTGCACTTCACGTAAACGGATGCACTCCAAAGCCAAAATCTAATCTTCTCAGTTTTTATTGAATACTTTGGATTTCTGATGTAGTCGTCTTCTCTATTCAAATGTTGTTTTTCCACTGAATGTCCATTTCATTTAGACTGGCTTCTGAAAATAAGGAAAAGCAAGCAGCATTTATCTCAGAATCGAAGGCTAAATTGTTCAGAGTTAAATCAGCATGTGTGCCCTCATTACTCGCCGTGTGGGCCTCTTCTATCAAATCTACAATGAAAGTTCTGAAAATGAAGAACAATTTTGAACCTGATATGGTTTTCCTCTATTTTTCTTTTATAATGCCTTCAAGTCCAAGAGGAGCCTGAGCACGATTGTGTGTCACTGACATACGTGACTACGATTCGATATTACAGTTGCCAGTGCATGGATGATTTGAACTGGTGTCTCACAGAAGTGTTTATAAGAAGCCAACATTTTGACCTATTTAATAAAGCCCAAAGAATTAATTCATCTTCTCAGGAACAGCAGGTCACAGGGAGCATGTTTGGGTTAGTGTTTGTCAGGGATTACTTCTGGGGCTCTGGTACACCAGGAAAAAAAGTGGAATTAAAAAAAAGAGAGAGAGAGAAAAAACCAAGAACCTGTCCAGACTGCTGTGTACTTCCTGCAAGCACAGCCTGGCATTGCGAAAGACCTTTAATCACAGCTTTGCTTTTGCCTGACGAGAACTTCCCGCTGACTCTTGACCCTTCCTCCTCCTTCATGTGGAAAGCGGCTTTGAAAGCATCCTTTCAAAGCTGCTTTCCACCAAGGACGCCTTCTTTCTTTTAGTGTTTGTAGACGCCGTCCTTTCCTTGACCTTCCACAGCTCTTGTGATGACCCGTCTTTGCCTGCTTACACTAAATGTGAATGTAACACCACAAAACATCCACGCATAGTAAGCTGATTTCTTATGCAAGTATGCACTTTATTTCCAAATGCAGCAGGTCTGGATCTACATTCGCGGAGAGAACGAGCGAAGGAGTCTAAAGCCAGAGCGACCACACTTGGTCTGATGCTGGTCACGCTTACTTTCATACCTATGAACGCTCTCTTCCTGTTTGAAATCACGATGTTTGAAGTTTGTTTAGACTGAGGAAGGTCGTAAAGACTTCAGGTGTTTACATGACAGCTGCTGCAGTCGTCTTGGCTTAGCGAGGCTGTAATTGAATTATTAGCACGGTAATATCTTAAATGAAGGAGTGCGGTTGATGACTGGTGTTGCTCCAACTGGCTGTCGTCATTCATCTCTCCTGCGTGACCAATCAGACAGCCGCACGTGTGCCCAACCCCTCCCACCTGCTCTGCCCTATAGGCACCGTCTGCCTCTTAGTGATTGGCATGTTGTCACTGCCCCAGAGTCACCGAGTCCCAGACCTGAGACTGACACGTTCGATTTCTGCACGCCGAAAAGATTTAATTGAAGCACACACTCGCTCCGTCCCCTTGTGGAATTGGACAAGGTCTGTTAAGATTCGCCGGCCAGCTGCCTGTCGATCAGTCAGCCTGCCTGTCTCCCAGTGTTCCTATTTGAATGAATACCGCGCAGGCTGATGTTCAACACAGACATTGATCGACTGACACACTTACACTTTCTCTCTGCCAGAGCAGGAATATAACTGTCCTCCTATGATTAACACCTCTGCAGGGGTCCTGCCTCTTGCTGTGATGCTAATGCACAAGATGGTAGCTGCAGCCCATCATCAGCGCACATGTTGCCAGCTGATAACTGCTCAAAGCTCAGCTGTCCTTGATGCAGGAGGAACGTGTCGGTGAAATTACTGACACGAGTAATTAAGTCTGTATTTAGCAGCATATCTGAAGATCTTTGCTTCGTAAAATGTCACACAGCCGTCATCCTGGCCCCGTTTGTTCTTTGATCACATGGCAACCATGTGATCATACATGATCACAACAAATATTTGACCTTTTTTATGCAACTCTCAATTAAGGATTAGACCAGTTGCTTTAATTATAAAGCTTCAAAAACAATTGATTTAAAATGTTTTCACTTTTAAAACTTGGACTCTTGGACATAACCCCCAAGTTTGACCATTTTTTTGTGATGCCAAGTATTTAAAGTTTTCAGCACTGCGAGTCATGAAAATAAATTGTGGTGTTTTATGAATTAATTCCCATCTGACGTAAAGTCCACAATACCTCCCTGAAGACCAAGAGCAGACCAACATTTTTGTGTTTGTACATTTGAGCAGATGAAAGAAGCTCTTAAGTTGAAGTTTAGCAGCAGAGACATTAAAATACTTTGTGTTCTTCCTCTTCTTCTTTTTTTTTGATAGAGAAAATTCAAAATAAACATCATTTTCAGTATAGTCAGATTCGCTCAGCAGGTCACTTTTGTGGTTTGTAACTCCGAGTTGAAACATGTAATTGCCTTGAAGAATTATACTTTTCACAGTGCCTAACTATTGTACTTGCACAGTCACTGCTTGGTATGTTAAATGAACAGGAAAGGCTTCTAGTTCTTAATGCTTCTGTTTCAATGACTAAACAAGGCCGGTACAAATAAGTGACAGGCAGTGAAAGACAGCCTTGTTCTTCCCCAGTCGTAGTTTGGTTCCACGTGATATTACATTAGCTCTTTTGTTTCCTTTTGTTTTGCTCAGCAGAGCATTTTTCCAAGGGGAAAAAAAAAAATCCCAATTAAGAGTAGTTTTGTAACAATACAGACTGGTGTCTCATTTTTCTGCTACATGTAAAAGAATTTAAACACTTTTATTTCACTTCAATCTTTGATTAAACGGTGCTGAAGGCCCAACGGTGTTTTTGATAAGGCCAAAGCCCATTAACATCCCATTAGTGATCATGATTGACAATAACAAGTTTGTCTTTGACAGCATGAGAAAGACTTGTTTGATGGCTCTCACTGGATTGACTAATATTTCGAACAATGAGAAAGTATGAGGAACTCAGTGAAGTTCTAAGAAGGAGATTTGTGAATTTCCACGCGGTTGGCAGGCCTTTCTGAGACATTTTAAGCAACTACGGATCCCAAGCTCATCAGGTCAAACAACTCTTTGAACAGGTTATTTGGATGTGTCACTACTTTGGGTCTGGGACGTCTTCCAGAACTTGGCAAACTGGAACCCTCAGATAAAAGGAAATTGGTTAGGATGTTCAGGAACAACCCAGGAACCACCAAAGCTCGAGCCTACGCTAATCTGGAAGCTGCTACAACACCAGGGTCACTATCCACAATGAAGCAAGTTTCAGACCGCCATGGACTGAGAGAGTACAGATCAAGGAAGAAGCCCCTACTTTAAAATCCCCCACTACTATGTCCCGAGTGTATTGGAAAGCAGTGCTTGAAATTGTTTTCTGTTCTTCTTTGTTTTCTTTTTACTAAGAGGTGAACAAATACAATTGTCTCTGTAATAGCGGATGATAGAAATGGAATTGAATTGAGCTTTCAGAGAAGATTGCACGTGTATTTCAGTGAAATGAGTAGAGCTGCCATCTGCTCACCATGCCCAAACAAATTCATTTGAGTGCTGATATATATACATGTCCTTTGTGACCTGAGATGTGCTGAAGAGACCAGTGTGCAAGAGAAATCATTCCTGGCTGCATGAAGGATATGAATAAGATGTTATTGTCCTTTCTTGAATATGCTGTTTATACGTCTGTTTGCAAATGTGCTACATCTATTTCTATTTTGTGTGTGTGTGTGTGTGTAGTTGTAGACAGAAGCTGTATGCAGAAAAGCTTCCCAACACCAGCATCATCATCCCTTTCCACAATGAGGGCTGGTCATCTCTGCTAAGGACTGTTCACAGCGTGCTCAACCGCTCTCCTCCTCAGCTCATCACAGAGGTCATACTGGTGGATGACTTCAGTGACAAAGGTAGAGCGAGAGCTTCTCTAAACTCTGAAAGGTTACAAAGGGCACTAAACTGTACACATATACAGTGCTGTGGAAAAGGATTTCCCCTCTTTCTGACTTACCGTAATGTCCGGACTATAAGCCGCTACTTTTTGCACGAGCTTTGAATCCTGCGGCTTATTGTCCGGTGCGGCTGTTGTAAGGCTTTTTCATGATTTTTGTGACGTCGTAAGGATTTGTTTTGGTATATGATCAGACACGGAAAAGAGTGATATGTTGGTCACATGTCCGTCCGCCAGTCGAAGTAGTGCCGTACGAATTAGCGTAAAAAAGAGACTAGATTAGCAAGCTGGCTCTGGCTGGCCCTGTACCCATATCTGCAGCAGGTCTCCAAGGTGAACAGCCTCTGGCATGTTAGAACAAGGCAGCTAAGGGAAGTCGGCAAGTCAGATCCATAACTTCGGGATAAGGATTGGCTCTAAGGGCTGGGTCGGTCGGGCGGCGGTGCGCGGCCCACTTTGCGGGGCTCTTCCGAGGCTGGTGGAGCAGTCGCTCCGTTGCCTTCGTAATGCGGGCCGTGCACGCCGCTATTAGCAACTAGCTCGCTGCTAGCATCTAGCCCGCTGCTAGCAACTAGCCCGCTGCTAGCAACTAGCCCGCTGCTAAAGCTACTAGCCCGCTGGCTAGCGCTACTAGCCCGCTAGCGCACCTGCGGCTTTTAGTCTGGTGCGGCTAATGTATGAACAAAATATGATTTTTTCATAATTTCAAGTTGTGCGGCTAATATTTAGGTGCGCTCTGTAGTCCGGAAAATACGGTAGCTTCTTACATATTTGTCACACTTAAATGTTTGAGATTCATAAATCCAATTTTAATATTAGACAAAGATAAATTGCCCTGGAACAGATTAGATTGTTTTAAGAGAGAAAAGCTGTACAATCCTGCCTGCTGTCATGTGAAAAAAATAACAGAAAATGTTGCAACATTTCTAGAACATAAACCTTTGGAAAGAGAAATCTGTCCATGAAAAGACGTCTGTAAAAGTTGCTAATCTGTTAAACAGCTTGCCTTCAGTTTTTCTTGCCTGCATGGGAACGACACCTGGAACTTGGGAGCCGATAAACTATATTTAACCTTTTTAACACATGAGTATCAGGTCGAGATGTTGTCCCCAGTTCCCTTTTCCATAGACTATGTGCAGCACAAAACAAGTCGTCCCTTTCAGACACTTTCTTATACCTGTTCTGTATTTTCAGTGGGGCTACTGCCTGGTGTGAGTGTGCACGCCAACTGGCCGTGATTGAGATGCAGTTAGAGATCACGATATCCTGCAAACTTTGCATTAAGGTTGACAGCTGTCTAAAATTTTATGTTCTCGCATCTTTCTCGGGTAATATCCGGAAAATTTTTAAGGCTGCTTTTAAGACACTCCAGCTTAAAGATTAGCCCAACAGTATTCTGTCATAACTCGAATCAATGCACAACCGTGGTAGTTTTCAGGAAATGCTGAATAGTACCTGTTCCTTATGAAAATAGGTTCACCCATATAAGGTAAGATTTAGGATCTGTGTGTGTCTGTCTGCATGTTTCTGTGTGTTACTTTCCTCTCACTCTTCCATCAGGCCTCTTAAAGTGTTTAACTCCTTGTTAATTAGCGCTCTTTGTCACGGTCCTTCGTCGGAGGATGTGTTTACCTCTCGTCTCCACGGTAATGAGATGTTCCGCTGCCTCAGACTCATTTAAAGGTTACCACCCATCAGCGCTCCGAGACGAAACCCTCCTCCTGCTGCTGCCGAGTGGGGTGGAAACAATAACCATTTCAGTGTTCACGCTGCTGGACACTTAAGTCATTTCAATCAAAAGTCTTGTTGTGCTCAAATATTTGTATAGGTAAATTAAATGTTGAGTGGATTTTAAGCCTTCGAGTTTCCCAAAAGATGACACATAATTAGAACCATTCAAAATCATCAGTAGTCCTAATTTCAGTTTGGCAGGAACATGTTTTTTTTTTTGTTTTTTTTCTCAAACTAAATCAAGATGTCCTTATAAATAATGCAACACACATATTTGTGATTGCATAATTGCGCTTTTTCCTTGTAACCTAAGAAGCCAGAGCAGCTGAACGTCCAAAAAGAAAACAGAAAATGGAATCGCTCCATGTTCAGGTTCAAGCTGCCCACAAGACCCTCCGTGAGGTCCTCTGTCAAGGCCCTTTGGTAGTCTGGCTGATCAGTGTTAATGCTGCAGACGGATCACTGTCCATTTCTACTGATACATGCTGAAGTTGTGTTCCAAAACATATATAGCTAAACAATAAAAATCATACCGTGTTTCATTGTGGCACCGCTATGCAAAAAAAAAAAAATGATAATTTTGTTTTTAAATTGGTGAAGAAGGACATTAACAGACTGCTTAAACAGCTGACTGTCTCTTAAAAGGCCTTCCAAACAATTCAGTGAAGTAAACTTTGAAGTAACATACAAAAACATACATATATACAAAAAAATAGGATCGCTAAGACCTTTAATGTGTCCTGTATCATTCCCCTCAAAAACTAAATTTCTTTGCTTCCCCCTTTCAGGTTGTGTAAGGGGGGGGCGGGGGGGGAATCTGTGATGGGTGTGAGCGCTCATGTCATCAGGATTGATGGGGAAACATTACAGAGCCACAGGGAAGGGTTTTAACCTCTGCAGGCCGTCTGCTCTGACGTTCCTTCTAACCACTACTGTCATCTGATAAGAAATGAGTTTGGCAGTAATTAAGGCTTAAGAGGCACGAGGCCAAAGTGAACTTCAGGTTTCTGGTTGAGTAGTGTTACAATGTCAAAGAGTAATCCTGGATAGATACTGTGCACACATAAAACAGCGCCCAGCTTTGAACCGTTGTATAAAACAATAAGGAGGAAGAGGACAAGTCATTTAGTGTGAAGTAAGTGTGGTTCAGACCGATAGGGTGGTACGAAGCTGAAAAATAACTCTAAGAGTGGAAAATAATGGAGGGTGAATCGATGTTACCCACGTGGGGTGTTTTGTAATCGCAGGCGTATGCATTATTGTAGATATCAATTCATTATTGATTATGTGATTGAGGTTTTGTGTGGTGAACATGGCACTTAAAAATAAGAAAAGGTGTTCCCAAAGAAGGCACAAACAAAATAAATGAGTAAAAACATGAAACGTGTGATCACATCACACTCCACAGGCAAGGTGTGTTCATGTTACCCTCAGCAAAAATCAAACTGTCCAGAAAAAAGGAAAAACTTTAATTAAATGTGTGGGGTTAGTGCCGGGGCCTGGAATACTGATTACAGAGGATTCATCGTCCCGGTCTGAAACATGCGTACTGTACTAATAAGACTGATTTAGATGGAAACCACCTGGAGGCAACTGCACTGTAAAATCTCATTAGTTCCCAGAACTACCCACTGACAAACATTTCAAGTTCTACTAAACAGAAACAATTTGTGGTAACCTGATTATGATTCACAAAGAATCATTAACAACACTTGTAATGGTGTTAAAACCAACATTTATTTTCAATAGCAAAACAGTGTATGAGCCAACATACAACAAACAATTATATGACCATCGTTGTTATAATCTTACAATGAAACAAAGTCCCAGATTTAATTATTCTGGAACTAAGTTTAGGCTTTCCATGTCGCGGTGGGGATGTGGGGAAAGAGGACCCAAGCGCTGGACTCCGTGTGATGAAAGCAGTGCGTTTATTTAGAGTGTAGCAAATAATCACACAACAATAAAACTCCGTGCACCCCCAACTCCCGTGCCATGGCTTCCTCCCAGTGTCCGTGTCCGTGCACCTCGTGCTCGCTGCACTCTTGTTTGCACAATCCTCCTGCGAAAACACAGAGGCAGACGTACGGACACTCTCAATGCGACAAGCTCACACTCACTGAATGACCGGCTGGAAAACTGACGGGAAGTCTCGAGCAACGATGCAGTGTTGATGGGCGCTCAGCCACGCTGCTGAGTAGCTCCCACGATGAGGCTTGATCAGCGGCAGGTGTGTGTCATCATCCTTTGGTGTGACCTGTAAACCGGCCTACCGGACACACACACATGCACGCACGCCACGCACAACAGACGGTATGAAACCCTCCAGGTGAGGTCTGTTGATGCCGAGTCACCTCTCTATGCTTAACAGCAGCCACAGAGCCTGCAGTCATACTAATGTGGTTACTTCAGTCTGTACCAGGATTTCTTGTAATAGTTATCCTGAGGCAAATTAAAACATGAGGCAGTTATTTTTTAACACTTTTGAAGTTTGCCTGCAAGGTGTGTAAGATTACACATGTTGTAATTATAGAAACGACCCCCAGTTTATATTAATGCAATCATTAAAGGATCTCCCTCAGCCTTATTTTCCACATGTGATTACCGCTCTCTTATCAGTCGGCTGCAGATGTTTGTAGTTGTTGACAGTCTTCCAAGCTCCTTTTGCATTGACCAGTTTTCATGAGTGGTAAGCTCATGTTGTATGTATGTAGATAATTTGATGAAACTAAACAAACTTCAGAAAGCTAGAAGTGAAAGATGAAAGAAGACGTGGTCATGTTATTAAGAAATGTGAAGAAATCCAGCAAAGACCTGATACATGACCTGAGAGATGGACCTTCAGTTGATCCATCTACTGTTTGCAGAAGCCTCATCAGAAATGGTCACAGTGAAAGGGTTATGTAGGCTATATTACACAAGAATTAGACTGAAAATCAGTGGCAACAGGTCTTATGGAACGATGAATCCAAATGTGAAACATTTGACTCAAATCTTCATTAGAAGATTAGAAGAACGGTCTCCACAGCACAACTTAGTGGCTGCTTTTGGACCAGTTGTTTGGGGGATCAAAATTGATGGTACTGTGAATCCAGAAATGCATTGTTAGATTTTGTATTTGATTGGCATCTGATTGGTAACGCCATCATTTTTCAGCACAAAAATACACACTCATTCATTCATGGACTGGCCTCCCAGAAGTGAGCATTATTGAAGCAGTGTGGGCTCATTTAAACAAAAGGCAGCCAACATCCAAAGAAGAGCTTTGGAGTGTCTCTCAAAGCATGGAGAACTATTCCTGAAGACTACCTACATAAAAAAAAGTTTGGTTATTGACACAGCCTGAACTCTCTTAGGCAAAGTTTCACATACCAAATCTTGACTTTCAAACTAGTTAGAATAGCCATTTCTTAGAGCCAGTTCCATAGAAATAAAGACGGGTAGTTGAAGGTTCTACTTCCACTTCTAGATTTGGGAATTGAGAACAAGTAGTTCCCAGTAGTCCAGATCCTTGCGTATCGATCCTACTTATCGGTTCTTGCACTCGGGCTACAATCAGCTAATTTCAGTTCGTGTGTCAGAGGAGGAAAATCCTGCCTCTGGGCCCAAACTACACTGCATTCATTGAGGATGTTGTCTTTTTAACATGTTTTAATGTTTGTATTTTGTTCTATTGCATCTGAACAAGCCCCTAAAACAGTCGGTGATCACTGTTGGCCTGTCTGGATTTATATTACCACTATTCATTTGAAAAACATTTTAAAGCCCAGTTTTTGAAACCTTACTGTAACTACAATGTAACTACAGCCCATCAGCTCACGGTTCGCCAAACGTTTGAACGTTGTCATAAAGGAATCACTCTGAGGCTCGCAATGATTTGAATGGATACATGAAGCTGAGGATTATGTATTATCCTCAGCTTGTATTATGGATGGATTATTTCAGTTGTTCTCCTGACTGAAGTTTTGTCCGTTTTTAGCATCTTTTTCCAGCCTTGCACTCCATGCAATTTGCATCACTGTGCAATGTGTTTATTATATTACCGTAGCTCTGTAGCTAGCCACCACTTTACACACCATTATATACTAGCTTGCCCAACTTCAGTAACCCTACAAACATCACTGCTGCTTAGTTTTCCGTCTTCATTTATGTCCAAAGTGAAAACCGAGCTGTATGTTTTTAGTTTTCACAAATCCCTCAGTCAGAACATCAGCTAACAGCTAATATCAGCTAACTTTCTGCTAACTTCTTACGTTCTTAAACTTCATACATTTTCATTGATGCCTGGATGTTAAAGCTTTATTGTTACACTTGGTAGAGCAACCACAGTGATCAATTTATAAAAGATGAAAGAATTTAGAGGTTTTTTTTTTTTCTCTCAGTGATGCCGCAGTGTTTGAGTTTGGGAATTGAAGAGGAGCTTGGACCAAGAAATGACTAATGACATTAGACTTAAGAGGCGGACAGCATGGACATGGACATTACTTTTATTTTGATTGCACAAAAGGAAGAGAACGCAAACATTAAGTGCAAAGTGCATCCAGGATAAGAATATAACTTTGGTTCCTTGCATGCTAAGCATGCTAAGGTAGCTAGAAAGCATGCTAACACTAAGCTAGCCAAGAACGCAGAGTGACAAAGCTAAGTGAATGCCAAGAGAAGCCCAACAGCCAGACTCAAACTGATGAGCAGTCAAACTGCAGGCTCCATTTCTACCTCTTCATGTTTCTATAGCAGATCACTGTGGTGATCGCTTTGAAGTTTCTTTATGCTGGTTTTCATCTTTGTTTTGTGCTATCAGTTTGGTGTAATACAGAAATGGAGACAAATCGTGTGTCCTCATTAGGATACAGATTTTTATTGGTGTTTAGCTTATAGGTTTATATTGTTAAATGGTAATTATGAGGCGGTTCGTTTAGGTCATTTAACAGAATAAGTAATGTAATGACAATGTCAATGTAATGTAATGAGTAGTATAATAAATTACTTTAAATTAAATAACCAAATGCATTACCTTTAAAAGTGTTCTGTGTAATATCTGTAATGTTACTTTTTTTTTTATCATATTGGGATAATATGTTGCTATGACACACTACAAGATATGACAGGGCCTCATCATTCACTACTTTCATTTTAAATTCTGTCTTTTAATAGTAGATAGAGAACATAGAAAGAATATAATCTCTTTCCAGTCTCAATATTCTCATTCCAGCATTTCAGGAAAAACCGATAAACTGCAGTAGTCCACCCTAATCTAATCACTAAACAGTATCTGACATCAAAATAGCCTATGGACTATTAACAGTGTTAAAATCAGTTTGTGAAATGTTTCCATTTAGATTTATAAAGAATAAAACAAGACCTCCAAGCAACTCTCATGAGTCGTGCACTAACTCCAGCATTAGCTGCCATCTGTTTCATGGCACAATAACTTTTTGTCAGGTGGCATTTATGTTGGAGAGGTATCATAGCAACAAGAGCTCCAGCAGTATGGTTAGAAATTGGGTGTGAGGGTGAAGAAAAGCACCATTTCACTTTTTTGAAACTGCCAAACGTTAACTGGCTTCCAAGGAAAAGGTAAATTTCCATGAAATAACCCCCTGCTATCAAATAGCAGTGAAAACATCAAGAGGCAGCACCTTCATTTTCTTTTTATTCCCTTAATTTCCGCCCTGAAGCAGATTTTGCGCTAATGCATATGTTCCCTTCCTTGTATATAGCCTTACCCACTGTGGTGGAGTCAACCTCCAGTCTCTCCTCTTTTGAATTTCTTTAATTTGAGTTTTTTATATATATATATTTTTTATATTTCTTCAGATTTCAGTTGAGGACAGGGCAAAAATGACCGCCTGCAAATCAGTCTCTGCCTCCCTCAACCTCGTAGTGTTACCAGTCCAGCATAAGTCCAGCAGTCAGATTTACAGACAGCAGCTCAACCATGACGCTGAGCTACAGCCGCTGAACAGGTTTTGTGATCAGAGTTGACAAGATCACTTTTTTATCTCCTTATTTTCACACTTGGCATCACCTTATTTCTTGGTTTTTCTACATTGTACAGTATGAAGAATGAAAGAAATATGAAACTTTACTGATATGATTTTACTGTGGCTTATTCTGGTGGGAAGTTAAATCCCACTTTAAAGCAATAATTGTATAAAACGTGACTAAAGTTTTTTAAAAAATGCAGTAATTTGCAAAGCACACGATCATCTTAGAGAGGCAGATTTTCTCTGAAGAAAAGATGTGCAGAAGTTCACCAGTCAGCGAAAGTTGCACCCAAACATTATTCAACAATATCCGAATAATGGCCTTCAATGTAAAATTGTGAAGGCTTTCAATATTGTACAATCTGCAGTACATAATATTCAAAAGATTCTGAGAATCTGGAGAAATATCTGTAAGGGATGAGGCCAAAAAATCTCAATCTGATGCGCGTGATCTTCAGGCCCTCGGGCGGCACCCACTTTGTTTTGGTTTTTTAGCATAGGCTTATTTCAGCAGGTCAATGCTAATCTGCATACTGCATGTCTTACAACAATATAGCTTTGTAGTGGAAGAAAATTTTCACCAACTGGAAACAAGTTGTTACATCATGAAATTAAACATGACAAAGAAGAGCCAAGGACTGTTGAGCAGCTAGAATCCTATGTCACACAACAATGGGATAACATTCGTCTCCCAGAGGTGCAGCACCTGGGCTCCTCAGTACCCACAAGTTTACAAGCTGTTTTTAAAAGAAGACGGGATCCTACACATGGCCTGTCCCAAATTTCTCACTGGTTCATTTTCTCTTTTTAAATGTATACCGTAATTTCCGGACTATAAGCCGCTACTTTTTGCACGAGCTTTGAACCCTGCGGCTTATTGTCCAGTGCGGCTTTTCTAAGGCTTTTTCATGATTTTTGTGACAAAAACAAGAGGATTTGTTTTGGTTTGTTCTGCCATTTTGCCTGGTGGAAAAGC
>VURO01023082.1:0-14146 GCA_015108175.1 Pelvicachromis taeniatus
CTGCGCATTATTTAAATGCCCTGAGAGGAAGATTAACACTAAAACACGTATCGTAATCCTCGTATATCTTTATATAATTCTAACAAATAATTTAGAGGAGAAACAAAAGGAACTGAAAAAAGTACAGTAATTGAGACAGTCAACCTGCCGAGGCAGCTTTTTCTTAGGTGTTTTGTTTCTAAGAAAATGAAAAGGGTTGCCTTTTTAATACTGACTCTTTAGAGCAGGGCTCACCAACCTGTTTGAAAGTGAGAGCTACTTCTTGGGTGCGGATTAATGTGAAGGGCTACCAGTTTGACACACACTTCTGAAATAACAAATTTCCTCAATTTATCTTATATGTTATCATTAATAATTAATGATATTCATCAATGTAAAGACACTGATTATGGCAACCGTTTCCGTGGAGACCAGCTAGCGCTGATCTAATATTTAATAATAAACATTTTTTTATATATTATCTCTAACAAATTGATACCAATGCAATACCAATGCGATTTAAAAAAAATAGCAACAAAAAATAAAAATAGATGCAGCTTACTGGTAAGTTGTTATATTCAGCTATTTTTAGAACAGGCCCACAGGCTACTCATATGGTCCTTGCGGCTACCTGGTGCCCACGGGCACCATGTTGGTGACCCCTGGTTTAGATGAATATATATTTATGTCAGATAATGGGTCTGTGCACTATTTAAATGCCCTGAGAGGAAGATTAACACTAAAACACGTATCGTAATCCTCGTATATCTTTATATAATTCTAACAAATAATTTAGAGGAGAAACAAAAGGAACTGAAAAAAGTACAAAGTAGCAAAATTTGCATCGGAGACAGGCTGGTAGTTTCTGTACTGTGTCTGAACTCTTGAACACATGATTTCTCATTTCCTGTTATATTGAGAAACCAGGAGAGCAAGTGTTGAGGATGGAAATAAAAAAAAAAAGCTGTACGGATGGAGAGAAGCAGGGAAAGATGATGAAAGTTTTAAGTGGGAGTTGGAGGACAGGGAAATGAATGAGAAACGGAGCAAGGAGTAAAACGAAGGCATGTTAAATGAAAAAAAAAACAAAAAGCGTGCAGTGTGAGACAGTAAAGGGGCCACAGAGAACCACGAGTGAACAGAGAGCGGAAAAGAACATGACAGTCCAGCACTTTAACGGGGAGGATGGGAGTTGTAGATGACACACTGTTGGGAGGAAAGGCGGCATTTACATGGATATGAAACGACGGGATGGAAAAAGAGGCAGGAGAGAAAGTGATTTTCTGGGAATTAAAGAGGTTGCCTGCTGTATTACTTTAGGGGCCGCGGTACTTCAGAGTTACTAAGAGGCGAGAGGCACGTTTCTTCCGGTCTCTGAAGTTGTCAGCCCTCCTCAGCACACCACAAGTGCTCCAGATGAGAGGTGGAGCAGACACAGATGAGAAAAATGGGGCATGAACAAGACGTGTCTCCAAACCCACGGGCCATGTGTTATAATTTTCAGCTCGGTGCACACTGTCAAGTTTGCCGGCATCAGCTGTTACACATGTTGGAGGGAGGGAGGGCATGGTGGGGCGAGGGAGAACCAGGAGTCTGATTGGGGAGGGCAAAGTTTAACCACAGCTGGTAACCAATGTTTTCTTTGGTTACCAGCTTTGGTAGTAATTTTGCACATCTTTCTTTGTTTTAAAAAGAAAGAGAGACGTGTTACAGACATGAAACGGTGTGTAGAAGCAATGGTCAACATGATGCTGCCCGTAACATCGTTCAGCATGACAGGTTTGGTGGTGGGTCACTGATGGTCTGGGGACACATATCCACGGAGGGACACACAGACCTCTACAGCCTAGACCTTGACTGCTATTGGCTCTCAGGATGAAATCCTTGGACCTACTGTCTGACCCTACGGACACCAGAAGGAACCCAGGCACTTGGTCCTGGGTTCCTTCTGGTGTCCGACAATGCCCGTCCTCATGTGGCAAAAGTATCCAGGCAGTTCCAAATCCAATAAAAGACCTCTGAGATGTTTGGGTCCATCCAGTTCTGCGAGGTCACACCTCAGACTGTCCAGGAGCTCAGTGAAGCCCTGGTCCAGATGTTCGAGGAGACCTCCCAGGACGCCACCCGTCGTCCTGTTACGAGCACGCCCCAACACGGTCAGGGATGCGTTACACGCACATACCATTTTGAGATGCTGCAATGAAATTTCCACAAAACAGACTAGCATGCTGCATCATTTTTTCACTTTGATTTTCAGGGTCTCTTTCAGTTCAGCCGTCTGTGGGTTGATCATTTTCATTTTGATGTGGCATCTTTCCATTCCTAACACATTACCCAGTCCATATCAGTATAGCGATTCGGCTTTTTTACCCCACTGAGACCTGATGTGTTTTTAAAGTGTTCCTTTAACATTTTTGAGCAGTATATTTACAATATACTGTATTATTAATCACTGTTAATTGTACCGGATATAGCATTCAAACCCTGATATTTAAATACAAAGTGGCAGTAAGTCTTTTGATATTAAAATCCCTCCAGTAAGAATGACCCTCATGAAATTGAGACTTTTGTTCCCTTTTTTTCTTCTTCTCCTCCCTTTCTCAGTGCCCTTCCTTTCCAGGACAGCTTTCTTCCAGAGCAGTTTCTTTAATGAGATTCAGTTAATCTGCCTTTTTGAGTCTTACTGTGGGATCCATTGGACGTCACTCATGCTTAAGAAAAGTCTGAAAATTCGCTTCTGCTGACTCAGAACTCGCTGTGTGAAGTCGCTTCACCTTTTGTGGCTCTCGTGTGCGTGCACGTGTGTGCATTTATCTGCATTTCGTTCACTATATGAATTCATTTATGAAGAATAATGTGTGTCTACATTGTCTGTCACATCCATCACATGCCATCTGTCTCTTTTTGCCAGCCATAGAACTGGAACATGTCACTTTGTCGAACGAGCCAATCAGTATGCAGGGCCAGCACTGTGATCTCTTGTGTTAATCTTCCTTACCAGACTTCATTACAGCCATCTGATCACACTTTTGGCTAACAGCTAGCCTGCTGATAATGCGAGGGTTGGGAGCAAGATTAATGTCAAAAGCTCCCCTGCCGGCCTGTTGGGGTGAGAGCTGAAGGGGAGTGGGGATGCAGAGCATGTCCAGAATAAATGTCTTCTGCATTGCGTTGTGACACAATTTTGAAACGTCTCGTAGAAAAAGAATGGAGTGTAATGCGTGATCATGTGCTCAGGCGAAGGTTGCCTATATTCATACAAATTCGGATGCATTGGTTTCTGGAAATGCATTTGTCCCTTTGTGTATTATAAGGCATCCCACTGCATATTTATGCCATCCCCGTGTGATTCGTTGGCTTTTTCATTCACACGTGCTGCCGGGGAAGAAAAAGTCAGCAGTCCAGCCTGAAATCAGATGAATTCTCTGCCCTTATATTATGCAAATATCCTTTTCCAGCCTTTCTTTTGATGCTCCCCTGTTGAAACCTTCCTTTCTCTCTAGAAAGGCACTTGGTGGAGATTGAAGCAAAACTTTTTCTTGGTTTGATTCTTTTTTTCTCTCCCTCTCTCTCTCTCGTTCTCTTTGTTTTCCATCTTTCTGTTCGTCTCAGCTGCGAGTGATCACTACCTCATAGGTAACAACATCACAGTAGCTGTTCTGGGGATAGTCATTCCTATCGGTGAGTACTGTTGACTCCCTCACTGTGTTGTCTTTGCTTTCTGCTTGCCTGCCACTCCCTCCTCGCTCCTTCAAGTCTGCTTAAGTCCTGCATGTTGTGTGCGTTTTGTTTTTAATGTGTTTGAGTGAGTATGAGGTTATGTATTTGCGTGTGTGTGTGTGCCTGGGTTTTAGGATGTTTGCGTTACCACCTGGCTGATTAAATCTAAAACATTCTCATTAAAATAATAACAATTCAACACATGAGCCCTCTATCTGGCTCAATAGTGAGATTCGGGCATAAAATTCTATTGCATCTATTGAGAGAATGTACTGAGGTATGCATTATCCAGCAATATCCTTGTGGCCTATGGCTAGAAAAAGCCATTACATGGAAGCGAGTCCCTCTGTCAGTAAACGTCCAGGCCGCTGTAATATGCACATTATGTCATTATTAATGACATTTGAGCGAATGTGAAATTCAATTCAGGCTTTGTCATCACACTTGACCAGCTGTTAGAACATTTTGCTCGTGTTCAGCGCTCTGATCAGATTGTATCAATCAGGCCAGCGTTCTGACCTATTTCTGTGACCGAGCGGACTGAGAGTGGGTTACATCGCTTTACGGGAGATGGGAGGGGGAGAAAAGTGGACTAATGCCATGAAATTGTGTTTTTGGCCTGGAGCAGGAAGCTAATGACCTCAGCCATAATGCTGTTGTCTGTTTAGGCAATGAAACATAAAAAGAAGAAAGCATTCGAACCATCAAGCTGCCTACACAAAGGCAGAAAAAAGGCAATTGTAGTTCTTTCAATCAAACCGGCTTAGAGAAGTTAATCTACCCTATTAGCTCCGATTAAAATGGAATCCTAATTTTATGGAAATATTTCATACTTTCATGCCCAACTTGACTGGGAAATCAGCTGAATGTGCAAATGACCTTATAGTGGCACCATATGCCACTAATTGAGATCTCTTTCATCCCTAATATTAACAAGTTTGATAATTCAGGGGAGCGCTAAAAGACTGTAAAGCTTTTTTTTTTCTTCTATAGTTGAAATATCAGCGCATTAAAATAACCCCAGAGACTATTAACCCATTCCGCTTATCCTTTATTCTGTCACTCTCTTTATTGCCCACCCCCCCAGCCCATATTCTGCATATTTTTATTTATTTTTTTTAGCATCTTTGAAACGTTAATGTTGAAGATCCACACGGGCTGGATTTCTGAACCCCAGCTCTCTGCTCATACCCAGTAATGCACCGCACCCTCCCACAGCTCCGTAAGGGGAAGCAGCCCCAGCAATGATTATCAGTTTTAGCCAAAGACAGGCTGATTTGCCACTCGCTAATTGGAGATAAATTTTCTAAATGAGAGGAAAGCTCATGTTTTTTTCCCCCCTTTAAACCATTGAGTATTTAGAGAAGAACAAAGGAGGCGCTGGAGTTTCCAGCAAGTGTCTATCCAATAAAGTCGCAATTAACAGGCGTAGGAAAACGCATGTATGAATGTAGGCACACGTATCCAAACCTCCTTGACTTACCTCTGGTTTGGCTGTTGGGCTTTCATTATACAAACACTCTAATCTGCACTGTACACACACACACACACACACAGGTCCTTGCAGGGCAGTTATGCTGATATGGTAATGAGAGAGGAGAGACGGCGCTTATCTCAAATCCTCCAAACCCCAGACCCTTTCTCCGTCTTCTCTCCTCCTCTTACCCTCGTCCTATTCTCCTCCCATAACCCCATCCAGACACTCCAGATAATCATTTTTCGGCACAATAAAATACAAAATTATAAATCATTGCCCAAAAATCTATTTTTTTGGGCAATGAACACTGGGATTATATGCTGATGACAATTAAGCAACCTTGTGGGGGCTTTTATTCAAAAACAAGGCCGTAATCAGTGTCTGCAGGACTTGAATGGTTACAGATATAATATTAAATGCTGGTTTGGGTCTCTCTCGTGCGTGCATGGGAATGATGTTTGTGTGCGTTGGTTATGATGTTAATGTGCATGTGTACCATGCAGATGTTTACGGTTGCATATTGTGTATGCATGTTTTTGATCGTTTCGTGACACTGAGGGGGGGATATAATGCAATGAATGATTAGTTCCTCACTGAAGGCTCATTGTTTCACTAATAAATGATTAGATTTTTTTTAAATGCAGATACAGAGGACATATATCTTGAAAGTTGTTTTATTTCATTTCACTGTAATTATCAGTAATTAACAGCTCTTTAAAACAACAACAACAACAAAACATTCATTTAAAATATATATTCTGTAAGTGATTTCATTACAGAACTTTATAATGTAATCATGTTTTAAACACTTTGAGAAAAGTGGACTGCTCCATGCATTCAGTTTTACCCTTCAGGTTCATCTCCTTGTGCACCTCTGGACTTTTTCCAGAAGGCGAAAAAATGTTGTTTTTTGTTTTGTTTTGTTTCATTTCTGGGCAGCTGTTTATGAACTTTAAATTTATATGTAAACAACATTTGGCATTTTTCAAAAGCAAAGACTGAAAAATAATGAGCCTTCAGGTGAACAGTGCAACATGTGCTTGTGCGTGAGTGCTTAAAGCGCCGCTCTGTGTCCCCCGGGCTGTGTTAACGCTCCCGCCGTGTGTTGTTGTTGTGTGTGTGTTAAACACATGCAGTCCCTATCCTTGCCACAGTGGTCATCGGATTGCTCTGCACCGGCGGATACCTGGTCTGGCGCAACTGGCGGCGCAAGAACACCAAGAGCATGAACTTCGACAACCCGGTGTACCGCAAAACCACAGAAGACGACGACGATGAAATCCACATCGGGCGTCACAGCGAGTCCATCGGTCACGTCTACCCAGCAGTGAGTGGCAGCCACAGTCAGCCATTCATAGCGCTTCCTCTAGGGGGCGGCGTCACAGACAACAACTCTCACTGGTATTCAGGGGCGCCAATGCTCTCGAGCACTAAGTGAGAGGTACTGCAGAGGAAGGGAAGGAGTGTGAAATATTTGGGAAATAGGAGTTGGCGCGAGGGTTTGGAAATGACCGTTTTCTTGTACATGTCAGCCTGGCGGAAAGAAAGAACGGGCTCGCACACGTTCACATATCATTTTACTTCATGTTTTTGCAGTAATTACCGAACACACCAGTCACGCGTACATGTAAACCCTCAACACAACACCATGTCCACATTTTGTTCACCTTCAGCGACCATATTCATGCAATACATGCCTGCCGCCGACCCGCCATCCCATGTATTTGTGCATCGTGTTAGTGCTTGTTGTTGTTGAAGTGAGTGATCCCCATTTCCTGACAAAACTCCTGTGCACAGGCAACGCATATCTTCCTTTGCTTTAGAAAGGTTCAAACAACTGTTGTCCAAACAGCCAAGAGCTCATGATTAGTGCAGATGAGATGCAAAAAAAGAGGAGTCGCTCTATAGCCACTTAAAAACGGACAACAAAGAGCACAAGGCTAGACCGCTCATGAATAAATTGGACATGTAGAGTATATAGTTGCGTCATAGCATTGAACTAATGCGATTTTGTTTTGAGGCCACACAAAATTTAAAAAAGGGAGCACAAATCAGGATGAAGGACACTCTCGAAATACAATTTATCTTGCAGAAACTATAAATCTCAGCAATGTGATTTCAGGATTACCCTGATGACTTCCCACTGATCTAGACGCAGTTTTAAAAATCACTAAAAGCGGCATTTTCTACAAACCCTGGACACGGTGGCAGCTGCAACATGTAGCAGGAAATTAAAATGCCCTTAAATCCAGACTGTGCGTCATTAGGAGTTTATGACATTTACCGAATATGTTTCTTGTTTTGGGTGTCAGAGAGCAAGCGACGAGGGGCAGCCAAAAAGGATAAGGGAGGGAGGGGGAGACGGGAGTCTAGCGCTTTGATCGGTTGGCATGGTAACACAGATTTCTTTGTGGTACCCCGGAGAGAAAGAAGGCAAAGAATTCTGGGTATCACTGGCACGATGACAAGCGGGAAGCACGCTCAGACAGACACTGAAACAGGTGCACGACTGAGTCGTATTAAGATTCAAGGTCGAAGTAACAACCTACCCTCGCTGAACGAGGGGGGGGGGCTTTATTCCTTCTCTCTCATTCTTCTAGTTTTATTACAAACATTTGTATAAATCTTATGTATTTCCTCTTTAGTGGTTTTATTCATCTTCTTTTCTCTTCCTAACTTTTTCTTGCCCTTTGTCTCAGTGTGGCAGCTCGGGCAGCCAGAGGAATCAGGCTAGCATTATGTGGGCCAGACATTCGCAGCCGTAGGCGAGCAGCCTGCATTCCTCGCCCACGAGCAGCCAGGGAAGGAGGGGACAAACAAGACGTTGGGGGGGGGAGGCTGGATTGGAAAAAAACGAAGTCGAAGGTCGGGGGGAGAGAAGGCAGAATAGTGAGAGGGCATCAAATAACAAAGCTGCCATTTTTCTTCTGGGTTCCACCTAGACTGGAATCTTTTTCCATTGAGCCTCTGTTTTCATTCCCCGCTGTTCTATCTCACTTCTCTCTCCTTAACCAGCCTGCTGTGGTAACGGTCTTTTTATCTGCTGTTTGCAGCGCGTGGCACTCAGTCTGGAGGATGATGGCTATCCCTGAGGGAGGAGGGGGATGCAGCCTGCACCCCTCCACTCCCATCCTGGCCCCCTCCTCTCACCACAGCCTCTAGACCACTACAATGAGGCCAGTACAACGCAGAGGAGAAAAGGAGACGTCATTTTTCCTCCCCATTTTTAAGGAGCAGGGATGACATGTACACCTGTTAAATCCCCCTCCATCTCCTACTGTCTCCACTGGAGTAACACTACTACCATTATTAGCTAATACTACTACTACTATTAGTTTAGTAGCTTCTGCTCCACCCCTCTCTTCTCTCTACATCTTTTTAGCACCATTGCTGCTCAAAATGCTGCTTGATGTTGATATTGTCCATACTAACCTCATTCAGCTGTCTCAGTGCACTTTGTAAATAGGATTTCTGGCCGCTGTGCAAACGGGAGAAGGCGGCATGCATCATTTTAAATGCCTCGTGCTTTCACTCTATTTATTTCTGTTGCGTTTGCTGTTGTAAATATGTGACCAGCACCTCTCAGTGCTCAGCACGAAAGACAGGCAGTACAGTGGCAAGCAAGGACATTGTATTTCTTCATTGTCATGTAAGAAGACCGTTTTTTTAAAGGGTTTGTTGGGTGGGTCATCCTTTTTCACACCTAGTCACTCAGATTTGCCCTTTCACATATTGTAAAGCTAAATATAGCCAAGGAGAAGGGAGAGGACAACCAATGAGGGTTTTTGGCACATTTAGAGGTGATTTTGGGGGTAAAGGAGACATTTTTTTCCCTTTAGGGGGAATTGGAGGATTTGTGCCACCAGAGGGTAGTGCCTCAAGGCTGAAAGCAGCAGGGTAGAAAAGGCAAAGGATTATGGGTAACCCCGTCTCCTCTGCCATCAGAGGTGTGCATACAGTCAATAATGAACTTGGGATTGTTTTCCTGTTTGCAGTGAGTCTTCGTTTACATCTGCCAGCATCAAATATTCTTTTGAATTGCTGCAGGGAATTTAATTGGATGTTAAATAGTTGTTTAGTGATCAGATCTAAAAACATGTAAGTGCTTGTTGCACTTGCTGTATTGGAATCCTGGAGAAAATGAAGAGTTCGATGACAAGCTCATCACAGCAAGAAAACACAGAGGTGTTTGACTTTGAGTGACCCCATAAACGTCAGTCCCAGCGTTTGTTTGTTTTTTGGGGTGGGGGGGGGTGCACCTTTATTCCCGCTTTTTAACAGTGCAGCTGTGTGTTTTCCGGATGTGATGCTGTATTTCTTCTGACTGTCGCTGTCACCGTCTCTGTGCGGTGCGACTGAGCTGAGCGCTGATTTGAGAAATGGGACCTGATCTTCCTTGGCTTGCTTCGAACCAGCTTCCAGCCTATTGAATCAGATGCGATTGATGCCAATGAATATTGCAATAATTGCTCGTCTTGTGCTGGAATAGGGAATCACTAGAGGCCGTGATGACAGAATAGCAGAACTGTTACAAGTAGTCGAGGCAAATTGCCAGCGTTCTTATTCAGGACATCATTTAGTGTCCTAATTGAAAATTTGACAGTGTTAAGCACAGTTAAAACACATTATATACTCTGTAAGGCAGTTTTGGATGGTATACAACACCGGGCTTCCATTCTTGGCCTAATGAATCTGATTAATGCTGCATTTCAGATCCTACATATTGGACTAGTAAATCCAGTATGACTAAATAACACACACGCACACGAGAGTTCCCAATGCAAATGTTCAAGTCTTCCATCATAGACTCAGTACAGATTATGTATTCATACAACACTTGATTAATGATGGTTATTATTCATGGATTTCACTATTTCTTGGAAGGCCCGGCTTCAGCGTAGAAGCTCGGATAACCACAAGGGAGGAACAGAAAGGCAAGGAAAACAAAGATGAAAGGTGGTGCAGGGCTTGACTGCCAGAATTTATACGCCACCATATGTGAGCAGGTTTGTACTTGGATGATGAACGGTGGGTCGTTTGTTTTCCCGGATTTCTGCCAGTGTTGGCGTCGCTGTATTCTGACAGTCGCTCCTCTCGCCTCCCTCGAAAGGATGGCACTCTCTCCTCTCAGTTTATGAAGCACAGTGGGTGATTTCTATGAACTGTGTGTGACAAGTAGCAAGCTAGACAGGTAAATTGTAGTCCTCTCCAGCCGCGCACTCCCCCTACATCTATCTAACGGAGGAGGATCGAGCGCAAGGGGGAGGCCATCTCCCTTCATCTTCACCTTGTACAGATGAAGCAAAATGTAATGCACTGCACAGTGGGGAAGATTGGGACTCTGCTCAGCATGACGCTAGACTGGTTTGTTAGTTTCCTCCAATGACTGCCTTTTAGGCCTTTAAGGATTGACATATATTAAACCGATTCAATGTACACCTTTGATTAAAAATAAAATCACTGAAAACAATGATGTATATTAGCCAATGGAGTTTTCATGCCTATAGGGTCAGAATAAAAAATATCACATTCTCAAAGGAGAGATTAAGGTAGTGATGGAAAAATCTGGATGGAATGATATCTTTGTGAATTTAAGATTAAATAAATCACAGCTCCCTGAGCTGAGTCAGCTCTGCATGCCAACACTTTCCTTCATGTCCATGTTTGCTTCGGGTATAATGGAGTTCCATGCTGGGGGTGGGGGGCAGTTAGGAGAATAAATTGCTTATTTGTTGGAGTGTAGGAAACTTATTATGGCTACAGTGTGAAGACAGATTGGCTGGTCCACTGTGTGGTCACCTCAAGAGCATTCGTCTATTCTGAAGGACATTGAAAAAACGGTACTGTCTTTAACTATTCGAGGTAGTCATCGTAGTGGCAGTGGGGGCTTACTGTGACCATAGGCTCTCAAGACATCTGCTTCACTGTTGTTCCATATTTACAAGACCATTAAGAGTCTAACCACTGGTGTAATGTCAGTTATATCAGCTTTTTTCCTGTGGGTCAGACAAGCTGAGAGTGCACTGGCTCACGTCTCAAAGTATGTGTGTTTGTTATTTTAGTTCAGTCTTAATCTAGTAATCGCTGCTTTAGAGATCCAAGTGCAACATTACAAACGATACTGTGAGTTCTTTAACACTTAATGGGGAAATAAACTGCACTAAAACAAACTTTTTCCTCATCGACTGTGTTTACTGAATTGAAAATTTTGATGTACGTCTAAAAATGTCTCGCCAGCATGCTTTCACGTGTGCTAGTAAACTTGAAATCTATGAGAAAAATGAGTTAATTAAATGAGTTGGTCTTTGCATTGTTGTGTTTTATGGATTTCTGAGTCACTGGAACTCACTAACTTTCACTGAAGGAAGAAAACAGGGTACATTTGTTCTGATGATTTATGCCTTTCTATTTTACTTTTAACACAGAATCAATCAATCACCTAGAAATGACATTTATATGGTACTAAATACCACAGTGTTTTCCTAATGTTTTCTTTTTTTATAATGGAGTCGCTAAAGCCTGACTAATATATTAATATTATCAAGGCCAATCTTATTGGTTGATATTAACTATTTGCTGATATCTTGGTATCAGCATTTATAACAGCCAATAAATGGGAAAAAAAAGTAAAGAGACAGGAGAAACACCCTTCAATCTTCTCCAGTGTTGATGTTGCATGGTTTGTCCACCAGAGGGTGCACTGCAACTTCCCTATTGGCAGTTATGCCACACATGCAGCAAACAGCAGATTCAAATCGACACCAGGCAGTGTATAGATGAGTCAACAGCTGCTTGGTGTGACGATTAAGTTTATTAAACTTAAATCATCAGTTTTAACTATTGGTTTTAATCATTCTATATTGTTCAGACTCTTGTAGATGCTAGGTTGTTTTTTCTTCTTTAAAGGAAAATACATTATGCTTATATACCACATGTTCAAGGTGGACAGAAGGTATTCAAAGTCACAGTAGAGCTGTTTTACTCTCTGCTCAAACATGATTGGTCATCAGCCTACAGTCAAACTCCAAATACAAACCAGAGCTAATATATCAGATCTGAACTTTGTAAAAGGACTAATATGGTCCCTTTACACATGCAGACGCCTACAGCTACTAGATTGTATTTTGCTTAAATGTAGTTTCAGGTGACGGGATTGAAATGAACATAAGTTGGTATTATAACTACCTAGAATGAAACACTGTTTACACCAGTTTACACCAGTAAAATCACATGTGTTGGCATATTCATCATAATATTTGACTCCTTGATATTTAGCTCGCTCATTAATTGGGCAAACATATTCAGAACATCCTAATGGATACATTAAATACATTATCTGTGCAAATTGTTACTGAGGGAGGAAGTTGTTGCATGTTATCAGTGTAAATAGTAAATACTAACAGTCCTGATAACCCTGTAATCTATAATAACCCGGACATTCAGTCTTCCTGATCTGTGCTCTCCATTTTGCCGTGCTGTTGCTTGTCTTTTCCTTTTCTGAGCGGAGACCTTACGTTGCTTTAACCACGTTGCTCTTCTCACATCGCTCCACCACTTCGCCTCCTCGAGCACTATATCAAATGTGATTCCAGCTGTGAGTTTGAAAGTGTTTCTTTGGCTGTCACACTGTTGAATTTTAGCTTCGAGGGCAAAGTCCACGCTGTTGTTTCTGTGCACTCTCATTCGCTTGCAACCCTCTCACCTTCATCTCACCCATGAACATCTTTCCTTTGGCAAGGGCTCTCAGTCTTTGGGTAGACAGGCACACAGTGGAAGAATTAAAGAAAAAGAAAACACTGGAGGAAATAACCTGAAACAGCAACAAAAATAATAAGGAAATCTCCAGAGATAGGAAAAAAAAATGTGAACCAGCAAACCGGTGAACAATCACACTCAGCTTGGAGAAGCGGCCTCCCCCTTGAGCTACAGTTTTGGACTGTGGAAGGAACCCTCACTGACTCTACTTGGATGGCACTTAGCTTTGGTTGACCCAGTGACTTCCCTCGATACACTGACTCCTCTTTTTGTTATGTGGGGAGGTTTTTTCTTGGACTGTGTAAGTGAGTTGTAGTTGTTGCTCTCCTCCTTTCTCTGTCTCTCCCGTCACCAGACTATTTCTAGTTTCATGTGTAATCTACTTGATGTTTGATTACTTGAAGGGGCAGCGTTCAGTTGCCTAGATTTTTTCGAGCACTCGGTGTAAAATGAAGGCTTTCGGGAAAAAGATGATCTTTGTGTAAATCTTTTCATGGCTTGGGATGATGATGATGATAATGATGATGATGATGATGATATGTACAGTTGGAACGTTTCGATACGTTTTGATGATCCTTCCACAGTCAAAGAGGATGAAGACACTGAAAGGAAATCTAAGAAATAACAGGTTCTGGGTTTTTTTCT
This sequence comes from Pelvicachromis taeniatus, assembly GCA_015108175.1. Lineage (NCBI taxonomy): Eukaryota > Metazoa > Chordata > Actinopteri > Cichliformes > Cichlidae > Pelvicachromis > Pelvicachromis taeniatus. The sequence goes on from VURO01023082.1 coordinate 13,577, forward strand.
TTGTTTTATTTTCTCAGAAATCTTGCTGATGTGTCTTTGTCTGCAAGGAAAGCTAAAAAACAAAACATTCGGCCTCTATCCATTCCTCAGCCGTAAGACGAGCATTTTTTTTTCCGTTACGCTGTTTGTTGCACAAAACTTTTCAAGAAGCCTTCTGCACTGTGTAAAGAAATAACGTTCTTTGTAAGGGAGGAAATAAAAGTGTGGTGGGGGAGGGGGGGGGGGGGGGGTGTCCAGTGGTTTTGAATCCTGACTTGTAAATAATACGTTTTCATACTGCAAAAATCTTTTGATAATGTTTTAAATGTATCTGTAAAAACAACAACAACAACAACGGCAAAAAAAGGAAAAAAAAGATGTACATAAACTTCTGGGGTCAAAGGAGTGTAGACTATATATGAATTTATTTGTACACACGAGCACTGGATTTCTTTACTACTTGATTGTAACTAAAATTTAATAATCTGCCAAAGTGTTTCTATTTTACTTCCATTTGTTTGTTTCTGTTTCACTTTCTTGCTTTTTAACAGCAATGCGGATTTTTAGAGTTCCTACTGTATTTAATTCTGT
>VURO01023082.1:14202-29203 GCA_015108175.1 Pelvicachromis taeniatus
CGGGGCTGGGGGAGGAAAAGGAGGAGGACTCATTTTAATTTATTGGTGCCTTGTTTTGTGCTCCTGTATACTTCTACTCTGTTTTTCTGTCTTCTGTGTCTGTTTGGGGGAGAGGGGTAGGGGTGGGGGCGTGCAGGGAAGTTACCTGGGGGGGTTGTTAAGGATTGGGGAGGGGGGTTACAATTTAGCAACTTCTGTACTTACATTGAATATCTGTACTGTATGCCAAAATGGTCTCACTCACGTTTCTATGAAATCAAGCTGTTGATAAATATCTCTATATATTGATATATTAAATTTATAAAAACTGTCCAACCCTTTCGTGTGCATACTGTTTTCATTTGTGTTTGTTTGTTTGTTTTTTAAACAAATATCAGACATAAGAGTGTTTTACACCCTGTTGTTGAAATTGTGTTTGTCTCTCTGTATGGGCTGCCGTCCTGTCCAGGCTGCACCTGCTTCTGGCCTTGTGTCAGCTGCTGTAGGTGGCAGAATAAAATTCAAGTGTATTACTCTTGCTCTTCTTTGAGACCAGCTTTGGGACTAGAGTGAAGCTAGTGCAGACTCTTTCAAGCTAAATGTCTTAAAACATCTTGACACTAGGAATAGAAAACTTTAAAGAGGATTAATACACTGCTCCAAAAAGTAAAGGAACCCATCAGATCGTGCAGGATGTCTATACTGACATGGACTGTGTAATGTGTTAGGAATCAAAGGATGCCACATGGTTTGATGGCATCCTAGCTGATTTTTATTTTTATTTTTTTGGCCCTCACATGCTTGTATGCATGCCTGACAATGCTGGGGCTTGCTGCTAATGGTGTCCTGGAGGATCTTCTACCAGGGCATCGCTGACCTCCTGGACAGTCTGCAGTGCAACATGGCAACTTCGGATGGAAGGAAACGTAACGTCCCAAAGGTGGGATCCAGTCTATGGTATCAATACCCCAATCCTACAGTAACTGCCAGCATATTTTTGCCGAATAAGGCCAGTAACCTGCTGGAGGTCATTTTGTAGCTCTGGTAGTGCTCATTTTGTTCCTCCGTGAACAAAGGAGGAAGCCTGTTCCAGCTCTCATAGAGTAACTGCCTGTCTGCTGGAATCTCCTCCATGCTCTTGTGCTAGGAGACACAGCAAACCTTCTGGCCATATGCCACCCTGGAGGAGTCGGACTACCTGTGCAACCTCTGCAGGGTTCAGGTATTGCCTCATCCTGCCTACGGTGACACCGACCCTGGCCAAATGCAAAACCTGTGAAGAAACAGCCTGAAACGTTGATTAGGGACCAAATCTCAGTGACCTCCACCTGTAAAACAATTCCTGTTTGGGGGGTTGTCATCATTTGCACTAGCATAAACCCCTCTGCTACTTAACTGACCAGATCAATGTTACGTTGTATTTTTTAATTTATTTATTTTTTTGAGCAGTGAATGTGGTTCAACCGAGTACTTGGAGCAGAAAAATAAAATTCAAACTCCTGTATCATTGTAATGAAGGTGAAAAAATCACTGTGAAGATCTGGACCACTCAAAATTTAAATGCTATAATTTGTAGACAACACACAAAGAAGTGCACAGAATGTGGTTGTAGGACAAAAAATCATCCTTCTAGACTGCAAACTGAAGAAAATGTAAGTGCTTATAATTATCATCATCACCATCAATCATATAACTACCGGGTATAGAAAAACCTGGTGGTTAGAACCTGTGACCGCACGAGTACAGACAGACATTATGGTGAATTCACATACGCTGTGTCATTTGGATGTACTCTGTTGATTATACAGTACGGGTGTAGTAAATAAGTTACATCTTTGTGTCATGGCAGAATTCCTCAACACGCCCACCCAAAATGTGTTTCTGGCTCCTGCCAGCTTGTTCAGTGGGGTTTTTACGCCGTGCTAAGCATCCACATTTATTCTTGCATAAGTCAAAGTCAGAAATTTGGTCGACTGAATTGAATAAAATTTAATGCAATTCTGAGCTAAATAAGCAGATTCTTTAGAAAGGGTTTACAGCAGTGTCCTCGGGGTGTGTTTTTATGACTTCTATTACATTTTATTGTCCAGAACAGAAAATAATGCACTATGATCAACGATTACGTTCAGACCTTTATGGTCAAAACATGTCGTCTCAAACTGAGCCAAAAGCAATGAGACGATTTGTGTTTTTGGCGTTTTCTTGTAGGGCATTGAGTTCACTCAGTGCAGATGATTTTAAACTCTCTCTCACTTCACTTCTGTTGTTGTCTAACGAGCACTCTCATCAGGATGTGGACCGGCTATGCCTTTGACATTAATCAAAGACCACTTAGGTATGAGTTAGTATTGTATGTGCCCACCTAAAATAAAATAAAATAAAATAAGCTTGAATGGTTGTCCAGGATGGTTTTGTGTGTCCCAAAGGGTCTCAAATCTTCCAAGCATCTTTTTTCTCCTTTTTTTTCTATTTGCTAAATTATATATGATGCATGGACATTGGGGATATTTGTGCTTTGTCCGTGTTGTTGTGCTCCCAGAGAAAAGAAAAACAAAAGTTTTAGTAAAGGTTGGCGGGAATGTTCGGGAAAAATGGACTTGACTGTGTAACGAGAGGAAGACAGGAGATTGGGGACTTTTCTAGTCTCTTGAGACATTTGTGGAGCGACATTTCACTCTGAGTTTGATGGATGAGCCAGCAGGAAGAGTTGGCTCGCGATGTGGGTACTGTTTGGCCTGCAAGTTCACTGCTCTTCTTTGAAGATTCAACCTGTGTTTTAAATCAGGTCTAGGCCTGAGAAGAAGAAGACTTTGATTTAAAAGCAAGTGTCTTTGGCATAATGTTAGTCAGGACTGTTGGCTGCCACCTGGAAAACCTCAGCATGCTGAGGCCTTTCATGAATAGATATTCATTTGGCAGAAAACAGTAGCACTGTGATTTTCCTGCTTTCCCTTTTTGGGTTTTGTGATTACGCCCCTTGCTGGGGTGGGCGCTGTCTTAGCTTCTCGTTAGTTTTTCTCAAAATTAAGTCACACTCTTAAATAAAGAGACAAGAGACCACGGTAAACTGATCCAGGAACACAAGCGGGATTTCTCGATTGATCTTTTTGTGTTCCTGAAAGCATCTGGTGTCTCTGAGGCCTTTATTATATAAAATTTCAGAGGCGCATTGCTAAGATAAAACAATCATTTTGCAGCGAAAGCTTTCTGTGGTCACCTGGGGATTGGTGCTGATTCCAGTAATGGGCAGAAAGTGGGAAGAAGCCTCAAACAATTAGCCAGTCTGACTCAAATTGAGCACTGACTGACACATGAATGTATGTGGGAAATTTAGACCTTTAATATTCATCCACCTAAAGGCAGTCAGTCTGCTTGGTACGGTGGAAAGACGTAGAAAATCCGGATTTTTTAACACTATTCACATTACTAAAGCACATTAATTTTCTCTGTATGACCTGCTAGAATCCCTAGAGCAGTCGACTTTCACAGTGCTGTGGGGGCAATCTAGCCTCACTCCACACCTGCAAGCTACTGCTCTCAATTTTCCTCTCTCTCTTCAACTATTTCCCTCTCCTCTGCTAAATGGAGCTCATGTCGGACTCTATTAGCTACTATTCGGAGTTAGTAGGGCATCCAGGTGTCTGAGTGCAAAACTCTCCTCTCTCCACCTGTCACTTAAAATGAATAAAATATTTGGGGTGCCTGGAGTGACACCTGTACTTATGAAAATGAAGTAGCACAGCTGACCTCCATGTCTAAACTCCCTCTCTCTCGCAGCCGCTTATCCTTTTTCAGGGTCGCGGGGGGCGCTGGAGCCTATCCCTGTCTTGGGGCGAGAGGCGGGGTACACCCTGGACAGGTCGCAGGGCTACCACACATAGACAGACAACCATTCACACTCACAGTCACACCTATGGGCAATTAACCTATCCCCACTAACTGCATGTCTTTGGACTGTGGGAGGAAGCCGGAGTACCCGGGGAGAACCCACGCAAACACGGGGAGAACATGCAAACTCCACACAGAAAGACCCCGGCCTGATGGTGGAATTGAACTCGGGACCTTCTTGCTGTGAGGCAACAGTGCTAACCACCGTGTAGTCTACCTTTTTTCAATTTACCAGTGACAAGACTAATGCTTGCTAGGGAGTTGTCTAGATAATCATAAAGAAGTGTACAGTTAGCAGAAAGAAAAACAAACAGCTACAATCTGGGTTTGGAGTTTTGTTGCTGTTCCTTTTTTTCTTTTCTGTTTTTTTCTTCTTTTTTTCTCTCTGGAAAACTGTTTTGTCTGAAATTTTAGGTACAGATTTCCTGAGGTATCGTTTCAAAATATATTTTGATTCTTTGCATCATTTTAAAACATAATTCTTTAACATTTAATCAATATGTAGTAGTGCTCGTACTGTACATTTAAAATGAAACAATGAAGTTTTTCTTTTAAATGTTCCACCTTAGCATCATTGCTAACTGGTGAGGAATTACAGCCATGTTTCCACACTGACGACAGTTCAGTCAAGAGATTCTTATTTTATGAACAGGTGTGCCCCACTTAGTTGCTGTTTATGAATTATTGTAGATAAATACACTGAACCTGATTGTAGAGTCTAATCCAGATGTGGCATTTGAAACTGCAGCTGTTAAACCATATGAGGCAGTCAAAGGACCTGTTAGTGTAAATGACAAAGATATACTACAAAAACAACCCATCAGAGAGACAACAGAAACAATTGGAGTGTCTGAATGAGCACATTGGTACATACGGTACACGACAAAATAAAACACACACCTTGGGATAAAGACATCCATGGTAGATGCAAAGGAAAACATTTTCAAAACATCCAATGTTAAATGCTCTCTCCAGCATTTAGCCGTAGCATTATCTATATCTGCAATGAAGAGAAGACTCAGGGAAGAAGTGCAAATAAAGAGGGTTCACAACAGACTACCAAGTCTTCAAAGGCTTCAAGAATAAAAATCCCAGAAACATCTTTAAAACCCAGGACCTGCAAAACAACCTGTACTAGTGTGACAGCAAGAAAAAATAAGTTTATGATCAGATGTAAAAGGTTTGAAGGCTGTGTGTTGGCATCCATGGCTTCTAAAGGCACTGGTTAAAAGTTTAGTTTAGTAAGAGCCCTGTTAGCCTTAGCAATGACGTAGCTTTTCTTCCTGGGTTTACAATCGTTGCACTTTCAGAGTGCACTATAAAACATACACATAACAACATAGTATGACAACATCATAAAACATACATACACACAGCATGACGCAACTCAAAAATTCTGCATTTCACTCGCATCTCAGTTCTTTCATTTTAAATCTATTGCTGTGAAAAAAAAAAAAGACAAAATCATAAAAATTCTGTCACTATGCTAACATTTCTGGGAACATTAGTGCTTGCTACACTAACTATTAGTGCCAGTTTAATGTCCTGTCTCTTTCCCATCACCCCCAACCGGTCACGGCACATTGCTGCAGCTCCCTGAGCCTGGTTCTGCCAGGGGCTTCTTCCTCTCAAAAGGGAGTTTTTCCTTCCCACTGTCGCCAAGCTCATAGAGGGTAATAAGGGGGTTATTGTTGGGCCTTTACCATACAATATAAAGTGCCTTGAGGCAGCAGCTGTGATCTGGTGCTGTATAAATAAAAGTGAATTGAAATGAATTCCCATATACAAGTTAGCCATTATTTCCTTAGGCAGGCGGTGTGCTCTGCTGCCCTACTGACACCAGGTCCCCACTCTGCTAATGTCTGACCCCAAAAGGCAGCCTGTGCATACCTTGGCTAAACTTTTGACTCAACAGCAGCATCTGGCACAGATGGCGGGAACAGAACAACACAGAGGCTGCTAATCTGATTGCCTCTTTTTAACCAAAGAAAAACTAATCTGCCCTTTTATTTTCAGATCACACACTTTCCATGAAACATAGTAACACACTGCTGGATCTGTGTGCTTGCATTTCACTATAGTAACTCTCATTTGATTATTCTACGTTACTGCCTGCTCTTCCTCAGCTCCCTTATTTCTTCTGCTCTCATTACCACGCTGCCTTTCTTTGTTTCTGCATTGCCTCTGAGAAGCAGGTTTATGGTGCTCCTGCGTGAGAATAATTTCACAGGATTAACAATTGAAGTGTTTCACAGCCATCGCAGTTAAACTTAATTGTAAAGAATGGTGCTATTCAGCCCTTTCCATTTGCTTCAGTTTATCCCCTCATATTCTTCCCTGTGCTTTCCCTCTTTTGCCATCTTTCACCCTGCTCTCTCTTGGTCCATTTCATTTTACCTCCATCAGCGTTTTTGTTGCTTCCCACTTTCCCACCGTGGCATCATTTGTTGCAGTAGTAAGGTGTTTCTGCTTTGGGAAGCTTGCTTTTAATATGCCACATCTGGCCTCATAAAGTTATTGCGATGAAGTCTGTCTCTGTTTAAAAATGCAGCGAACACACAGCCGCCCCTCTGCCACTGCCTCCCTCTGCCTCATGGATGACAGTTTCTATTATCTCCCGGATAATAAGTTGCACAGATTAGCCATGCGGGCAGACAGGGGAGCAGGAATATGGCGTGGCACGTGCGTGCATGTGCTTGTGTTTTTCGTGATTGTATTTGTGGATTTCTGATTAACCGTGTGTGTAGCTATCAGTATTTGTCTTTTCCATCTCTGTGTTCATGGATGTCTTCCCAGCTGGATGTGTACACGTGCCTCTGTGTCTAACTACGTGCAAGTATGTGTGTTTCTGTCTTAGTGCGAATATGAGTGTGCATGTGTGTGAGAGAGAAAGAGCTACTGTGCCTGCAGTGGGACACGCGAGAGGAGGAGTTGATGGGCTAAGTGCCATTACTAGATAATTACAGCTAAAAGTCTCTAACGAGGACGGCTCATCATCATGGTGCTGGCAGACAGAGAGGCCACAAAAAACATCTGCAATTCAGATTAGGAGCACTTGCATGTTCGCTTTATGTGTGTGCATTTGGTATGCACCTCCTCTGTTGTTCCTCTCTTCCTCTTGTCCTGTCCATGGGATAGATTTACATTTTAAATTTAAAAATGAAAGAAGAACAAAAACCTCTTAGAGAGCATTTGCATGTGTGAGGGTGCACAGACGCACAAATATGAACTTTGTACATCAGTTTAATTGGCTGGTAAGGGGCCTCTGTGTGAGTTGAGTTTGAGGGCATCCTTACTCTACACAGCGATGTCTGTAATGGGCTCACTCTGCACTTTCTGTGAGGGGCTTATCCTCCTCCTAAATGTGATCTGTGGTGCACACCCGCAGTCAGCAAGCAGCAAGAACAAGCACATGTGTAAGATGGGGGTGCATAAAGAGAGCAAAGCAAATATTTTACCCTTTTGTCCTGCAGATATTATATTTTGCATGTTGTGAAAAATGAATTTAATTATTATTTTTTACCTTCTGGGAAAGGCGAGGGGGTTTAGATCCTCACCTTTGCCGAGTTTCAAATAGTCGCTGATGAATGTTTTTATTCATTATCCTTTATTCAACTGTGTGCACATGAGTGTGTGATCTCATGGTTTTCATGCATAAGATCAAGATACAGAAAAATCATCTAATCTTTAGCAGGTCTTAAAAAAATGGTCATATGGTACAATGTAGTGTGTCATGTTTTCCACGACTGGCTCAGGACGAGATGGTTGTTTTTTTGTTTTTTTGTATGTGTAAAACCTAAGAACTGAAATATTATGTATTTGCTTTTTAAACAACTGTGTAGAGATAGACATGGTAACTCGTCGCCCTATCCCCTAGAGATAGGGTGACGAGTTCAGTCATTCAACAGGGGCTCAGATTAGAGCCACTGCTCCTCCACATCAAAAGAAGCCACTTGAGGTGGTCTGGGCATCTGACTAGGATGCCTCCTAGGCACCTCCTGGGTGAGGTGTTCTGGGCATGTCCCGCCAGGAGGAGGCTCCAGGACAGACCTAGGACATGCTGGAGAGATTGCCTCGCTCCGTTAGCCTGGGGAGAGGGAGGTCTGGGCTTCTCTGCTTAGGCTGCTAGCCTAAGACTTGGCCCCAGACAAGCGGAAGAGGATGGATGGATAAACGGATTGATGGATGGGGACAGGATTAAGGGTGACGTTATGGTTATGCTAGGGTTAGGGTTAGAGTAAGTCACCAGGTAATGACACTAAATGAATATAACTACTCTGAGTATATTTGTGCACACAGACAAAAGAAGTGTTTGTGTAAAATTATTGCAAAGGGAACAACTCAAACACAGCAGTGCAACATCATCCACTACAGCTAAGAGCTTTATCACTCCCCTCCTCCTCGTTTGTAAAACAGCCATCTGTCTCCTGTAAAACACAATGTCCGGCCTGTTGTAATCAAATCAACCCAACAAAGTATTTTTATTGATGTGAATTTTTTTCACGTGTCAATTGTTGGTATATTAAGAAAACTAATAGCAATGGATTTGATGTAACACCCCCAAAATCAATTGTTGCACTAGCATATAGTAGTCAGTCCAGCTGAGCTTTATTCACTTGCTGTTTCATTGTTTGTTTGCTGAAGCAGCATCTGGGTGAATGTGAATTGGAAGGAAAATGAAATAAAGAGCTTTTAGGGTTTGAAAGTCAAAGTCTTTCATTTATTCTGCTTGGTAGCTGTCTTGTTTTAATGTCAACTTAAGCCATAAGAAGGAAATGCACTTGAAATGCGTTTATCACTTGTTTGATTTACATTTCTTTTTATATCCATGAAACAGACACTTTACAAGAGCACACTGCTTCCTCCATTAGTACAAATGAGATCATTTTCTGCACTGTGCCCTCACTTGTAATATAGAGTGATTATAATTGCTGTATTTTTCATAAAAATGTTTTGCCTAGAGTGACCTGATAATCTAACAAATCCATATGGGAGAACATTTACAGCATTAATGAAATCAAAGACGAGGAAAAACCAAGTCCTCACTAAGCTCAAGCAGCAGCTAGAACAAGGGAAATGTTTAAAAATAAAGAGCAGGATACAATGCTGATTGATGGCAGGTGTTTTCACACAGGCATTGCCCCTGAGGAAATCAAGCGGTTAACATGGCTTATCATCAAGGTTATCCAATGAGTGGCACTCCTAATTATTCATTATGTTTGCTTCCACAAGTGGAAGAAAATAACTCTCTTCAGAGGAGACTGATTGCTGTGGAATGTCTTGAAGCATTTGATATTTTGTCCCATCAAAATCATGAGCTGATCTTACTCTGACGGATGCACATCATTAATATCGGAAAATTATTTTGCACTTGTATAAGCAGTGCATCTGCTGCACTGAAAAATGTACAAAAATAATGGAGCGACATTTCTAGGTCCATCTTAAAGTTACACCGCTGTGGCGCTAGTCACTGGAAAAACACAGAAGTAAGGGTGGACTTGAACGAAGGCTGTCTAATTTCACAGCCGATCACTTCCGGCCTACCCTGCCTTCAAAGGACCCACCCTACGTAGACCAGGTAGGTCATGCCACTCCTGAATTTGGACACAATAAATGTTCCTGTAAAAAAAAAAATCTCCTTTCAGTGAGCATGTTCTGAGCATGTGCGGAATGACCCACAGCTCACCTTTGATGAAATGTTGGGTTATTCTCTAAAGATCAAAGGGACTCTGACGTCTTTGTGACGTCACATTCTCTGCTATAGAAACCCTTAAATACACCAGACCTTTAACACAGTTTACCTCGCAGTATTTTCAAAAACAGACAGTTGCTTTTGTAAACCAGGAACCTTTGAGAAAGGGTTCAATTTTACATTTAAATAATGCAACAAAGTTTTTTTCTTTGACACTGTACTGGAACTGTTTTTTATGTTATTTCTCCAGGTTGGCACGGTTTTCTATGTTGAGCCACTTAGTTATTAGAAGAAGTGTGATAGGAAGTTGTTTGCTCATGAGTGAAGCAGGCTATGGTGTGTTCTAGTGATGGTAAACTCGATTCTTTTCACTGAATCGAGTTTGAATGAGTCACTCACCAAAATGAATCGGGTATTTATGAGTCATTTGAGTCACTGAGTCAGTTGCTCAGAGTGCAAAAATGTACATTTTCACTCAAACTTAATTTGTTTCTCTTTTCATGTAAATTCTACTGCTAAGATGAGTGATTTTCTTTCAATAGAATATAAATGAAATTTCTGACAAACAGAAAATGTAATGTGAATCAACAAAATAAAAATCCAAAATATAAATTAAAAAAATAAAGTTCACAGATTAATGGGTTCAAAATGACTACTCCACTACCAAATGAAATGGACTAGCGGGGGCAGCACGGTGGCACGGTGGTTAGCACTGTTGCATTAGCTGGCTCACAGCTCAGTGGACCGTCTCAGCCCTGGAAAAGTTCGGGAGCTAATTTTCCTCAATGCCAATCTGTACGGGACTATTCATTTGGAAGTCCATCCATCCATTCTCAACCGCTTATCCTTTTCAGTGGGGCGCTGGAGCCTATCCCAGTTGTCTTGGGGCGATGTCAAAAGAAAGAAGTTCAATCTAAGCTAATGTTTGTGACATTTCTGTATTTTGTATCATTTCAGTTTCACACTTTTTTGTATTAAATCCTGTCCAAATACAACACGTGCCTGTTCCTTGGAGGAAGTGATGCAAGAGAGAGTTTAGCTGGCTGTGAATCTCAATATAGGACACAGGGTCACATTGGGTGCAACAGTACAGACACTGTGCCTTAAGCTTTTAAAGAAAAGTCACAGGAATCATCAAGACAATCAAGAGGAATCACACAGACTGCCTGAGTCAGTGGAGACAAAAATGCAGGGAATATTAAATACAATTAAGATGGAGCTCCATGAGCTTCATAAAAAGTACGACCTTCTCCTTGAGCAGAACAGCAGCATTGCTGCTCAGCAGTCCAAGTTTGAAAGTGAGAGAAAGACAACGAAAATTGCTCAGATCTCAGGAAAACTGTAGACAATCGTGAGTGGAACAAACACAGCTTTCAATAGCATTCCTTCGGATGAAGCTTCGTGAGCTTCATAATAAGCTTGAAAGTGAGCGGGATGAAGAAAGTCTCAGTCAAGCCAGTGGTTTGCAGTGTCGTGATGCCAAACGCCTTCAACCTCTGCAGCAAACTGATGAGGCTCAGACCAGTGGTTTGCAGTGTCGTGACAAACTCGCACTTAAAGTAGGTTTAACTACATTTTTTTCATTATAGTTTTTCTACTGCTCTCTACTACACAAACTACAAATAATTAAAATGCAGTTAGCTGCAAATCAAAATAAAGTAAAAAATAAATAAATAAATAAATCCACTACTGCTCTGTTTATTTACTTAAATGAACACATTGTTGACTTGTGACTGCAGGTAACATTAGGACAAAAGTCTTATGACTTCATCTTTAGGCTTTAGTGAGATTAAATACTTAACAAGTTAATTGAAGAATTAAATACATTTTTCACAAAGGCATTACAGTAATTTAATATTTCTAAGAGAGACTCAAGAGAAATACAAATTGAAAATACACAGACTTGAGGGGGGTACAGTAGGTACCATAGACTTCATGATTTCAAAAAAGAGGAGGATGATGACGGTTTTTTCTGTGCACGTAGTCTCCTCCTCACGCTGCACAGCTGAAATCTTCTGTTTCCTGTTTTCTCCTCAGAGGTTTTAAAGTCATAAATGAGTAACCTGCTGTCATGCTCTCATGGATTGGTTAATGTTAGCAGTAACTTTGTGTTTTTCATGCTCTGATGTCTGAACCCGTCGTGTGCAGGTGATCTACGCTGTGTAGAGACACAACAGGACTCGTGTGCAGTGGCAGATCCTCCTGCATCAGGCCATCCACCTGGAGGACGCGGCCAAGAACGAGACCAGCTCCACCCACCAGTTCGTCCATAGTTACCCGTCATCAGAGCCGGCCGGCCGGTTCAGCAGATATATCTATACCCTGACTGTAGATGGGTGTAATCACATTACTGCTGTAATCACCTGCATAGGTGTTCTGCTACAGTGAGTGGCAGTGACATCGAAGAGTAAACACTGCCCTGTGTGTGTCACAGAGTAGTACTGGGAGTGCCTCCTGAAGCGCTGGTTTTACTGCCTCCTCTCCGTCGTCCTGACTCTGTTCAGCCTGGCTGTGGTTTGGTCCGAGTGCAGCTTCTTCAGCAGGCGGTCCGTCCTCTCACGGTTCGCCATCTCTATCCAGCTGCCTGAGAGAGACTACAACTACCTGTACATCGAGGTGAGCCTGAGAGGACAGACGCTGGTTTACACACAAACTATCAGACACAGAGCTTCATATTCTGTACAGCCTCTAAAAGTGTTTAAAGGCTGCTGTGTGATGGAGCGCTTCATCACAATCTTCTTCCTGTGCACCTGTGTTTCCCACCGTGTTTCAACTACCTGGCCTCCACCAGACCAAAGCCTACAGCCTCCATTTTAGCGGCATGTAAGAGACAGCAAGAATACTTTTATTTTGAAAGGGTATTTTGAATTTGCTGATTTCCTTCGACTTTCATGAGTAAACTGAAATCTTTGAAAACCAAAAACTGGAAGACGTCCCGACGGATCAAATCATTTTTAACTTTATAAAATTCTCACTGCACAAGTTTGATATTTACAGTTGTACACAAACGATTGTTTTAAACTCTTAATATTTAATACTTGATTATTATTGTTATTTTCTTTTCTTTAACATACCTGTAAACTTTCTATATGTTCATGTAAAGCTGAGGAACACTAGCCAAAGAATTTCATGTGGCTACACTGTGATGCGATGTGCTGCTCTCACCACCCTCTGCAGAGCTTTACAGTCCAGAGCATTACAGCTGCCAAACCAGGTTAAAACACAAAGTTATTTTAGGACTAGTTTTATTGCAATGGGTGGATGTAGCTGACTGATGCGCAGAAGAAAAGGCTCTTTATGGAGCCCAGATGGTGTCAATGATGAGACCAGAGACAGAAAACCAACAATAAACTGAATAAATGGGGGAAAGTGAAAGAAAATATTAAAAACAAAACACGATAAATAAATCCACCACAATTAATGTCAGTGATTGGATTCTCTGTGCAAGAGTCTCTTAAATCGCTGTGTCGAGAGTCCTTTTTGGTCCTTTTTAAAGTTTCTCCTAAAGATCAGTTTGTCAGGAATTCCTCCTTAGGTTCCAGTTTCATGAAATGAAAAAATAAATATGTCCGTAATCCAAAGACAGGATGAAGGGAGGAAAAGAGAAAAAAGAATGGTCCTACCACCTCAGTATAACAAAAACAAAACCCTGATCTGTAGGGCCACAAAATGTCCAATAGTATTTCAGTTCAGTTTACCGGTAAACACATCAGTGAGTCCACATTTCAATACAGTAGTGTGAATCTGATCATTACATTATCACATTTCACTTTTATTTTATTTAAATTGTTAATTGTTTTAACTACGTAGCTTCATCTGTACATTACAAGTAGTATTTGCTACAAACAAATTAGGAAACGGCAGGAAAGAAGGCAGTTTTCTAACAGACAGCATAGCCGAATTCAAGGCAACACACAACAATAATCAATAAATTGCACTTTGTTTCAAAAAGAGCACGTTTCAGTACTTAAATAAACTAAAGTGTATGCAAACAATCGTTTTTGAACCACAGTTCCGCTCGCGGTAGGAACGTCGCTGAATAAGGTAATTTAAACACAGAGTGGTCGCCCTTTGATCGGAAGGTCGACGGTTCGAATCCACCCAATGGCTACCCTGAGATACCCTTGAGCACGTCACCGTCCCCCCACATACTGCTTTCCGGGTGCTGGATTGGTGGCTGCCCACTGCTTCACTGAGTGAATGGGTTAAATGCAGAGACTAATTTCCTACGGGATCAATAAAGTATACATTATTATTATAAGAAAGTCAAAGAGCTCACCTGATTAACCAATTCAGAAATCAAACACCAAACAAAAATTCTTAAAACAAATTGAAATAAAAAAAATACATTAAAAAGTCAATCATATTTTTGAAAAATTAGATGCAAATTATCTTTAAGAGATCAACAAGAAAAACTCTTTGTGGTTGAGCGATTAAACACTGGGCAATGAATACCTCAGCTGCTCTCCTTCAGCCTGTGTGATTGTACCGTGCAGTTATACCGCCATCTGCTGGCCACTGCTTTTATTTCACCGTCAACCGGTGTTGGTGCCGAGGCCCCTACATTCGAAAAACAAACGGGAATATGAGCAGATTGTGTTTCAGGAAAAAAAGGAAAGAAAGAAAATGTACCAATAAAACACACATATCTCAAAATCTCATCTTAAAGTTTTTATGCACTGTTCAATTATTATTTTTATTATTATTATTGAAAAACAAATCATGGGACGACACAATGGTTTATCCAGTAATACTACTCATCCATCTTATTCAATTTATTCAGTTAGAATGATGACACACCGATCATCAGGAGTCATTCTGAATGGCTGACTGTAATTATAATAATTTCAAGACACCTCCACAGGTATCCATCCATCCATCTTCTGCTGCTTATCCGGGGCCAGGTCGTGGGGGCAGCAGCCCAAGCGTGTCCTGGGTCTGCCCCGGGGCCTCCTCCCGGTGGGACATGCCCGGAACACCTCACCCAGGAGGTGCCCAGGAGGCATCCTTATCAGATGCCCGAACCACCTTAACTGGCTCCTTTTGATGCGGAGGAGTAGCGGCTCTACTCTGAGCTCCTCCCGGATGGCCGAACTTCTCACCCTATCCCTAAGGGAGAGTCCAGCCACCCTTTGGAGGAAGCCCATTTCCGCCGCTTGTATCCGCGATCTCGTTCTTTCGGTCACTACCCACAGCTCGTGACCATAGGTGAGGGTAGGGATGTAAATCGACCGGTAAATTGAGAGCTTTGCTTTTACACTCAGCTCTCTCTTCACCACAACAGACCGATGCAGCGTCCGCATTACTGCAGCCGCAGCACCGATCCGTCTGTCGATCTCCCGCTCCCTTCTCCCATCACTCGTGAACAAGACCCCGAGATACTTAAACTCCTCCACTTGGGGCAAGGACTCGTCCCTGACCCGGAGTGGGCACTCCACCCTT
>VURO01023085.1:11307-25504 GCA_015108175.1 Pelvicachromis taeniatus
ACATGCTCCATCTTTTTTTTTTTTTTATTGCTTGCTTTTACTGCTCATCTCGTTCAGGGTGGTAGGGTTGTGGGGTGGGGGGGTAGAGGCGGGACACAACCTGGACAGCTCAGCAGTCTGTCACAGGACCGGTCAAAAAATGCAGTGCACTGAAAATTGCTCTCTCAACATATTTAGTGTTGTTTTGACAATATAGCATCATACTATATGTTGTCTTGGTGACGGGAAGCAGTGAGGAGGACACTATTAGCATGTAACTAAAATGAATATACTCTTTTATTGTTTGAAATTATACATTTCTTTTTTAGGGTTAGGGTTTGAACAAAGTCTCTCCACTTGCCCACCACCTTCGCAGACATTATGACAACCTTTGAGAGACGGAGAGAGAACGACAGGTCGACGGTTTTAATCTCAGAGACACCAGGACGTAAAGCCAATCACCAGTCAGGAGACACCGAACAACTGCCAGGGTGATACATGATATGGATACATAATGTACCTTCTGAAAATATCCACCACACAGTTGTGTAAAGTGTAGAAGTAAATGTATATGTTTATATGTCAGTTGAAGTAGTTATGGAGCTAGTTACACCCATTTGGTGGTTACATGTTTTGATATGTATATTGTTACACATCTGAATGTTTACACACGCATGTTCAAAGCAATAATAAGTATGTGTCGAATGTACCTAGTTATTTTACCTGCATTCGTCCGAGTATAGGATTTCCTGGCTTCTGAACTGGCCAGTGAAGTGTCCATGAGGGCTGTAAACAGGAAGTGTTTTCGGGGTGTAGTGGCAGTGTGTTGGGGGTAAAGAGGCTGCTAAGAAAGTTATCCGTCTCCATCTTGTTCTTCCTCAGAACTCAGAGAGATTCCAAACCACCTAACGAACCGTCACGTTACAGTTGTAATGATTGTTAAGCCCCACTGTGCAGATGGATCAGTGACTTAACGCTCCCCAAAATGACTGCTGATTGGCTCTTTGGGGGCAGAGGAAGGACAACAGTCTAATTATGAGGTTTGAACAGAAAACTGACTTTTTTTTAAACAGTTTTGAATGTTTCATATACCTCTGTAACGAAAGCCCATAAAATCAAACGACTAACATTTGACTAACTTGCGCTCAGCACGTGATTTAAAACTGCGGTAAATCAATAATACGCGTTTTACCCGCAGAAGTGGTCAGGATAGAGGCGATGCAATAAAAGATACAAAAAGTAAATAAAGACTTCAGTTTCTTTGCTTCGTGCTAAACGTGTTTGGGAAATGTTACCCCACGTCACCAGGGTAGATCTGACATTATTACTGCTTATACTCCTGAGTCATTAAAAACCTGTGGGGACAGGCCCAGTGTCACTTCTTATGTAACTGTAACCACGTCAGTGTGCCTCGTCCCTGCCTCCAGTCTGATCGCTGCCATATTTCACTTCAAGTGTTTGCGAGTGCTTGGACGGAGGCAGCCTTAGGTGGGTGCTGCTGTCTGTGACAACATCATAAAAACGCCCTCTAGTTCAGATCAGTTTGCATATTATAACTTTGACATTGGTGCTTTGAATTCGACGTCCTTCTTTGTAAAATCACTGAATCTCTTTGCTTTGCCTTTCTCAGCACTGCAGCCATTATTATCAGCGCAGCTGCAAAGTTCTTTGATAAGTTGGTCCTGTGCCATAGTGGGGATAAATTAAGAGGATCCTCGCTGTTGTTTCTGCAAAGACTTTCCACGCTGCGATACAGTGCATGGAAGTTGGAAGGATTAAGAAATAGAGAAAAGCCCGAGCCAAGACACAATGCCTCTTTGAAATCCCCCACACCCCCTGCAGATGACTAATTTCCCTCTTTACTTAAATCCACTCTCCTTCTGTGTCTTCCTCCCCGTTTTTCTTCCGTCATCTCGGTTTCTCCCACGAAGGGTCCTTCACGTTGCCTTCCTGTCTCCCTGCGTCTCACTGAGCTGTTTTAATGTTAATCCTAAATCACGTTGACATCCTGAATACGATGATTTGGTTCTTGTGACTCAGCTGAACTTGCCAGCTGATTTCCTTCAGTCTAACTGCGTGGGAATCGCTGTGCTCAGTTAACAAACAGTGACGGCGTTTTTCAAACATCAGCACATTTAAAACAATTATCACTCAGAAAAACAGTTTGTGTCGAAACCCACCATGCAGCTTATTTATATTGTTAAATCAAAACTTACTAAAATGACAGAACATACCCCATTCTGCCAAGACATTGATTTTCAAAGGCTTCACTCCCATCTTGTCTCTCCCTTCAGTCCCCCTCCCTCTTGGCAGCCACTCTGCCGTTTCTTCTTATCGTTCCTACCGTCCTTTGCCACATCCTTTCACTCGCTCACCTCACCTTCATCCTACGTCCTCTCCCGTCCTCGGCAGCAACAGTCATAATTGGTATAGAGATGCGCAAAACAGTATTGACAGCGCGCACAGCAGCATGTATATGCTGACATGCTTTTTTTTTTTTTCAAGGACGGCAAGGGTTCGCACACGATGCACAGATTACATATGACTCTTTCTCTTTGTGTGACGTTCACTAAAGAGTCATAATCCAGGCATATGCTTCACAACGTGTGCATGAAGTGACAGGGAGAATACCATGAAGCAATGCTTATCCTGTAAAGGCTCATTAAAAAACATGCAGGTTGATAAAGGTCACATTCAATTCAATTCAATTTTATTTATATAGCGCCAAATCACAACATCAGTCGCCTCAAGGCGCTTTACATTGTAAGGTAGACCCTACAATAATACATACAGTGAAAAACCCAACAATCATATGACCCCCTATGAGCAAGCACTTTGGCGACAGTGGGAAGGAAAAACTCCCTTTTAACAGGAAGAAACCTCCGGCAGAACCAGGCTCAGGGAGGGGCGGGGCCATCTGCTGCCACCGGTTGGGGTGAAAGAAGGAAGACAGGATAGAGACATGCTGTGGAAGAGAGCCAGAGATTAATAACAAGTATGGTTGAATGCAGGGAGATCTATCAACACATTAACTGTGTTATGTAACGTAATATAACCTGCACCTCCTGTCAGCATTCTGTAATCTTAAGTAATACTGTATAAGTATTCTATATAATCTAAAACTGTAGGACTGCATTTTCTACTGTTTATCAAGGTCCGAGTGACAGAGTCAGCAGCCTAAGCAGAGCCACGCTGACCTCACTCTCCCCAGTCATTGCTGCCATCTCTTCAGGGGGGTGCACCAAAGCTTTCCTAAGAAAGCTGAGTGCCAAGGGTCCTCGCTCTGCTCAAGGTCTCCTCCCTATTCGCCCAGAACACCTAACCGTCCTTTAGCCGGCTCTGTTCGATGTGGAGGAACAGCTGCTCTACTCTAACAACGAGCCCAGACATCTTTCAGAAGACCCTTTCAGTGAGCTTACTCTTTCCATCACTCTTCAGTTCAATTTGATTTATTTAGCGCCAAATCGCAACTACAGTCAAGTCAAAGCACTTTATATAGTAAGGTAAAGACCTTAGGGTATTAAAGAGTGAACCACAACGATGACATGACTCCCTTTGAGCAGGCACTTGGCGACAGTGGGAAGGAAAACCTCCCTTTACACAGGAAGAAATCTCTGGCAGAACCAGGCTAACGGGGGTGACGGGACAAAAGGCACAATGTGGAGGAGAGGCAGATATTAACAATAATGTTTTAATGCAATGTAGTTCCAGTTTTTGGTCATGGTAGGAACATTGATCAGCTAATAAACTGACAGTTTTGCCTTCATGCTCAGGTCGCTCTTCTACCTTCTGTCAGAAGTAAAGTTCCATTCATGTGTCCAAATAGCCTCTTATGTAATCTTCTCACTTTTTCAGCACTCGTTTCTGGTTAAATACACAAACACTGATGGTCTCCTCTTGCTGAATTGGTGATATTTAACCCACATCACATCAGCAAATGTTCCCTAAACGCTATAAAGGCCTTGGATGAGCTGCCCCCTTTCGTGTGTGCACCACTGCTTTTTGTGATTTTCACTTTGATCTTCCTATTTTTCTTTTTTTTTTATCATATCTTTTATGATTTTCCTTAATTTAACATTTCCATCAGTCACATCCAGCTTCGTCAAAGCTTCGCAGGTGGAACGTTTATTTCACCTACAACGGGCCTAAACCTAATCAGAGCTTATTGTGCTAATTCCAGAGCCACTATGTTAGCGCATACACAAACAAATAAAGGTCAGCTACACCCCCTAATATGCATCTATGTTTTGACACTGTGTTCTTCCACATACTTTATGATTATCTATGATCTACTAGTAAGGGCAATCATGCAGTTTGTACGTTTTTGTTGCTAATATTATTGTGTAACTATCACATTAAAACAATGTTGCGTGTGCAGAACTGCACTGCTGTTCTTCTTATCAACCCTCTTCTCTCCGTCCTCCTGCCACTTCTCCTCATTTCATTGTTTTTCTGACTCTTGTTTGAAGATGCTGACCTTCCTGTTTAAGACCGTTGAAGCAGCAAAATCACTGCGTTTCTCCTTCAGTCAATCTTCCTGCGTCATCCCAGTCTCCCATCATCGTGTCCCTCGCTCCTTTAGCTTTGCCCATTTCACTTTGTTTGCCAGAGCTCATAGACGTGTATAGTTTTAAGAACTTTTAAGCACATTGTAACATTCGTTTTGATTATTGCTGTGGTGGATTTATCTAAAGGCACAAGTGAGGAACTTGGGAGGGCTCGAGATGTGAGATAAGCTTGACCTCTGGCACCTTTGCACACCTGGCCTGTGCTGTCTCCCCGGCTTTGCTCCTGGTTTTCTCACCTGTCTGATTTCCTTTCCTTGCATGTTGCTCCTTTTTTAATGATCTGCCCCACCTTGATTGTGTTCACTTCTGCTTGAGTCTCACCTGTGTTCTGTCTGTTATGGTAAATGAACTGGTCGTTATAGTGACTTTCCACTCAGTTTGAGGACTCGGAGCAAATGAGACTTGCTATTACAGGTCTCAGTCATGTGACAGTCATTTTTCACTCTTGTCTGTGAAAAAAAAGCCTCTTCCTCTGTTCTGTGTTGAAAGTAATTTGAAATTACAGCTGGTCTCACGGAGGATACTACAGGCTGTTCATTAAGTCAGGCTCGTTCTTATTTCTATCAGTCCGTTCGTTCTAATGAGCCCTTTATCCAGATTGGAGTTGCTGGGGCCTGTGCCATCTGTCATCAAATGAGAAGTAGGGTACATGTCAAACAGGTCATGAGTTCACAGACAACAAAGACATCCACTCTCTCATATCCACACCCACGGGCAATGTAGAACTACCAATTAACCTAAAAAAGTGTGTTTTTGGACTGTGGGGGGAAACCAGAGACACAGGTACAATGTATCAACTAACGTGGCCAGCTTTACATGTGTCTATATTTGCCTTAGCTCATCTCCGCCTCTTACCGTATTTGGTATTCATGTTGTGTTTTTAGCTCAGTGTTTTGTTAAACATTTTCTTTTCTTTTTCTCCTTCCTGCTGTTCGTTTCTCTGCTCCAACTGCTTCTCATCAGCCTCCTCTTGTCTTCGCAACACTCCGACTTTCTTTCTTTGATGATAATCTTTCTTAATCTTTCACTGATTTTCTTTCCTCCCTCCCTCTCTTCAGCCTCTCCTTCTTTTCTTTGTCTTCTTGGTTTTCTTCCAGTCTCTCTTTCTTTCATCTTTCTTTCTCTGTTTTTCCAAACCTGTCTTCCTCACTTCACTCGTTGCTCTCTTTTTTTTTCCCCATCTCCCATCTTGGTCTTTATTCACCCTTTTCTTCTCTCCCTACTTATTTTTCCTCCTCCTTTTATCCTCCCTTCCTTCTCCCCTTCCTTTCTTCGTGACATCAACGCCTCCTTCACCGACTGTCAGACCTCTCCCCTTATTTAAATACCGTTTGATAATCTCTCCGTGCCTGCTTCCTTCCCTCCATCCTTCACCTCCTCCACCTCATGTTATTTTTCCTGGTGGAATTTCTCTGAAATCACTGTTGTCACAGCAACCACATAATGACTTTGAAAGTATTCAAAACAAGCTTTCACACAAGCTAAAGGTGCGCGGCTCCAGCCAGCTTTACACCGGTTCATGATTCTTCTTACGCAGACTATAAATGTAGCACACCAACATCTCCGTTTACCTTTGTGAGTAACCAGCTGGGGTTATGTTTACATCTGATCAATGTCAATATGTATCTTTTAAAATGTCCCACTTTTTCTCCATGCTTTTTGTTGCTGGGCAGGTTGCAGCAACTTTAAACCTTCATAGCTGAAGATGGCCACTAGCTGCTCCTCAGACTCGGAGTGAAACGAGCGTAAATCAGTCAGTGAATGTGCCGTAAAAGTCAACGACAGTAAAAAGGTTAAAGTTGTTTAACTGTTTATATGTTACAAAATGAGAAACGCATAAAAAACAATATTCATGGCCATTTTTATCTCACACCAGGACAGAAATAATGTGCACAGAAGAGAAAAACCATTGTTTGTTTTTACCGGCGTGTTCTGAGAAAACTGTATGACAACACACTAACGCTACACTGCAGAGCTGGGTGCTTTAACACAAGGATGTAATTCATTTTGTTCCACTTGAATAGCCTTGAAGAGTCTTTTCACCCCGGGTGCGCGTTAATGCCACGTGCAGGCAGTCGAACACATGCGCACATACAGCAAACATGAATGTAAATGCATGCACGAATGCAAATGCAGTGCACCGAGGACAGTATGTGCACTGACCGCCTATACACAGGCATGAGCACATGCCTGCTTGAGTCATTTGACATTTACTGAGCTCATACAAATATGAAACTGGAGCTATGGTCCTGTCACATCTTTGTTTTGGATGTGAACATTTAATTATCCACGTACCACAAAACCATGTCCTACAAAATTACATGAAAATGGCCCAGAAGTGTCAGTGATGACACATTCGTGCTTAGATGAATAGTTAATGCTCATAATTCCTATTAATTCCAAGGGGAGTATGAGCTATTTATGTTTTTGTTTTTTTTTCAGTGCGCCACACAAAGTCCTGAAGGTTCAGGCTTCACTGCTCTTCTACAGTTTCTAAGGGAGATAATCTTCAGTTTGGCCCCTCTCCTGTGGAACCAGCTCCCAGACAGTGACAGACGCCCCCCCCCCCCCCCCCCCCTCCCTTTGAGGCTTCAAACTTCAAGCTTACAACAACCATAAATAACAGTAGGTAAACCATTTACTATCGAAGAGCCTCTAACAGAGGGTGTCCATGTTTTTCAAAACGTATTTCAAATTTACAAGTTATATTTGTGGAAAATAGAACAATTTTCCACTTGGCCTGAGTCTGTGCTTAATAGTCTGAGACATTTCTTCTTCTTTGCACGACTGAGCTTTAACCCCTCTAACTTTGCAGGTGGCACAGTGAACCATGTTCACAGACAGCAGATGGCGGACATCCAGGACTGATTGTTGGCATTGTGCACAGAGATTTCTACAGATTCCTGCAATCTTTTGATTATATCCATCCATCCATCCATCTTCTGCCGCTTATCCGGGGCCGGGTCGCGGCACCCGACCCCTACGGCGCCTCCTGCTGGTGGTGGGCCTGCAGGAGGATGGGCCCATGTCCCGTTTTCGGGCAGTGCCCGGCCGGGCCCCATGGACTAAGGCCCGGCCACCAGACGCTTGCACTCGGGCACCCTCCCCGGGCCTGGCTCCAGGGCGGGGCCCCGGTAACCCTATCCCGGGCAGGGTAAACTGTTCCCTTGATGGATCTCTCATAGGGGTCTTTTGGATCGCTCTTTGTCTGGTCCCTCACCCAGGACCAATTTGCCATGGGAGACCCTACCAGGGGGCAAATAGCCCCCCGACAACATAGCCCCTGGGATCCCTGGGACACACAAACCCCTCCACCACAATAAG
Source organism: Pelvicachromis taeniatus (assembly GCA_015108175.1). NCBI lineage: Eukaryota > Metazoa > Chordata > Actinopteri > Cichliformes > Cichlidae > Pelvicachromis > Pelvicachromis taeniatus. The sequence continues at coordinate 19,179 of VURO01023085.1, forward strand.
GTAGCGATCCACGGAGGGGCTTTGGATTATATTATACAACCTAATATCACGGCGGTCCACCGTGTCCATTTAACGCTTTGGAGAGGCAAAGCATGCAGACGCTGTAATGCCAGCAGGGGGACATATATATTTAACCCTTTCACACACAGTGGTCACTACAGTGGACAGACATTCAAAGTGTTGATGGTATACTTGCACTTGCACTTGCACTGATGTGTCACTCTGTGCCAATAAATCAAAACGTATGTTGTCCCCCTAAGTGGACATGTAAAGTGACCAAGGAGAGTATGAAGTACAGTCCAGGGTCCTTCTATGCCACAAACAGTTGAGCTAGGTGGCTAATGTGCATTTGCACTTAAATGTGTTAGTGATGTCTCTTTAGACACATGAATAGGTTCATGTTGGTTTGAAATAAAGCATCTCCGTCTTCTGTTACTGCAACTTCTGCATGCGTGTCCATTTGACACTTTGGAGAGGCAAATGTTGAACTGAGCACGGAGGTCCGACAGGTCTGTTACACGCTTTGCTGTGATCCTGGGTTGTTTTGTGTGCTATAGACGCGTTCAGCGTTTGTAGACCGGCGAACCTCTGTCCATCTTCACTTCTTAGCACTCTGGCTCTCCAAGTTGTTCGTTTTATTTTTTCCTGGTACTGCTCTTTTCCCAATTAACCGAATTAGCTGTAAAATGTTCCTACAGCTATTTCATTCTGGTCCCACTTACCTCGTCTGCCTTTTGTGTGTGTGTGTGTGTGTGTGTGTGTGTGTGTGTTTTGTCCACTGCTCTGTCCTTTTCTTGTCTCTTTCTGCTCGCTCCCAAACATTGCTGGCAGATGGCTGCCCCTCCCTGAGCTGGTTTTGCCGGCGGTCTCTTCCTATTGAAAGAGAATTCTTTCTCATCGCCCTTGCCAAATGCTTGCTCATGAGGATCATCAGATAATTTGGGGTTCTCTGGCTAATGTTGTTAAGCTTCCACGTCACATGATTAAGCACCTTCAGCTCAGTCTTTATTTGAACTGGCAATATACAAATAACATGTAATTGAAAGAATATGCGATTATGTATATATGTGAACAAAATCAGAGAAGAGAGAAACCAGTGATAACAGATTTCAAACCTAATTAGACAACAAGAGAAAAAAGAGTTTTGCACTGTTGGAAGGTGTGACTAACATACAGATCAGTCTAATATATGTAACGAGCCTAACCTTGAAACTTGCTGTCCAACCGGTTAATTTTCCAAACAGCTGTCCCTTTAAATATTTGATTAGTGAGCGCAAGTTAACTCTTCTTTTTTTTTTACTCTTTAATGAGATGGTAAATAAAGCAGGAAACTATCTCAGCAGGCAGATCAGCTCATATTTATCTTCCAAATTCAAAAAAAAAAGCCGTTTTTATTGCAGTCCTCAAATAAACATAAAATACCCTGCAATAAAAAGGAAAGGAAAGATGAGGGAGCTTAGTGTCTTTCATTGCAACACAAGTGTCTGCAGTCGGCTGATGCAGAAACCCTACACTCAGTGTTACAGCACAGATGTGTATGTACAGCTGGTTATATATAGCTCTGCTGGTGTATTGGATTTCCTTGAGAGGAAGCTAAAAATAGAATGAAGGGTGAAAAAGAGGGGGTGAGATGGACCCCAAAGGAATAAGGCAAACACAGATGGATAAAAGTAGGAGGGGACGAGGATCCATATGGATTCTGGCTGATGTACTCGCTATGCAGTCCCTCTTTCTATGCTGAGTTCCACCTTTTCTCCATATTGTACCACACATGGTTTATGCACTAGCCAAACAATCCTTGCAGTGGGAGTGTTATATGTCACAGTTAATAAACCTTTTTTAAAAAAAATGGGGGTAGGGTTACATATGTGGATCGCTGCCCACTTATCCCTTTAGCATCTTTGTGCCAAGGGAGCTTTCCTTCAGTTACTCCACAGTGGAGCTCTTAAAGGATGCCTCGGGCTGCAGTAGTAGGTTTCCGTGTCCACTGGGACTTTTTTTTACAAGCTGCGTTAAGCAGAAGCTTGTGTGCAGTGCTGATGGAGCTGCTTGTGCTGATGGAGCCGCCTGTGCTGCTGAAGCACCGAAGCTCCCGATGTGCCGGCCGAGGTAGTAAAAGCATCCGAACGCCAGGCTCATTCAAAACCTGACAGTGCGGTCATATAAGCTGTTGTGTTTAGTGTTGGCTTGAAAGGATTTTTATTGTGTGCAATGAATTTTTTAAAGACGTGACTTTGTAAAACCGTGGGCTATGATTATGTTGTGAGCCTTTAGTGCTCAGTGCTGTTTTTGGGTGAAATAAATATGAAAACAAATGTTTTTACAAATGTCAGTTTTTACTGATGCGTTAAAGTTCTGTGCAATACAAACCAGCAGATTTTGAGTGTGTACAAATTTAACTTTAACTCTATCTGCAGAGGTCTCACAATAAAATCGTGCAAGTGATACGTTGCAAGAAGTCGTGGCTATATCTGATTTAGCGCTGCATATGGAAGTGACACAGAATTGAAAAGATATGATTCCCTGTGCTGTTTACACTGTCATGGCAGACCTAGCAAAAGCGATAGCAAATCGGCTCTGCAGAGAACATCATTTTGCAAAGTGCTTTTCTCTTCTCCACAGAAACCTAAAACCCTGAAGCGCTCACATTAACATGGACAACACAGATGAGGGGGTCCAAACCTCGGATATGATGATTTTTTAAATTTTATTTAACCCTGTAATAACTTTAAACACCTTTATCTTTTTTCCAAATTCAAATCTGATAAAGGAAATAAAGTGTGGAGATGTTGAACTGGCACACCAGGTACAGTCATCTTAATATGTTTTAGACCCATAATTTATCTTGACAACAGCAAGCAATCATTTAAAAACCTGCAGGCCAGAGGTCTTGTTAAGATTTATGTGTCTTGATGAAATGTTGCCAGTTTTAATCAAGACATCTGGACTTGTGACTACTTACCAATCATATCAATAATTAGATCAAAGAGAATATCCTTTCACATTTGGTAGGCAATCACTTATCACACACATGCTAACACTGTTTTGTTAATATTGGTTATTTTCTTTTCTGACAGGTGTTCAGTTGCCTCCTTCACATAATATTTGAGATTTGAATGGGATTGGATCAATCAACATATTGATGGTAATTTTAGGATTTTCTCTTTGCTGACAGCATCCTCTTATATAAACACTCATTATCACGTTGTATGTTAAAATAGCCTTTTGTCCCTCAGATGGGAGATTGGGATTGATTCAGTGATATTTAGTGCTGCTTTCATTACCTTTACAGAAGAAACCACAATGACTGGTTATCATGAGACTACCACACACAGGTAACGGATAAGCTATAAAAGTCTTGAACACAACACATGAAAGTTTCCACATTCCCACATTTCATAGTTTCCAGATTTGCTGTTTGCCGGGCGTCGCAGTGAAACTGTGACATCGTCTACACAAATACTCTGAAACTGTAAAACTGCAGCAGAGTATGATGGCTGCATCTGTAGTTATTTTTTCCCTGTTCTGTGCAGCAGCGAGAGGAAGGCTGTTTGACTCAGGACCAGTTGGTCTGACTCGGGAATAACCGGTTAACTAGGCCACGCGCTCCCTCGCTATTACTATGTTTGTGATAATGAGTCATACATTACACCATTAATGGCATGAGGTTCCTTAAACCCTCTGCTGGTCTTAATTTATTAAAGAAACTGAGAAACACTTCATAGTGTATTTATATGTAACTGAACTTTTCCCATAAAAAATAAATAAAATAAAATAAAATAAAATATGCTGCATTTTTCAGGTAAAAAGAAAGTTCGCAAAAAAAAACTTTCTGGTCCTTAGAAAGTATTAAAATGAGGAAAATACAACTTCAGGTACAGTAATATGTCAAAAGCATGACATATTACTGTACACAGTGCATTCAGATTATAATTCTGATTGCAAAAGCTGCCAGGCAAGACAAAAATGTAGAATCCGTGTGTGAAAAGCCAAGTACACCCTCACTGCTTCCACGGGAATTAAGAGGGTAACTAGCTGCCAGATGCTCTTAATCAAATGTAAATTGTCAAGTGCGAGCGCCTCTATGAAAGCAGAGGTTTGGGGTGTTTGCTTGTCTGCAGCATTCAGGTGTGTGTTAACGTAATGGAAAGGAAGAAAGACATTGGGAATGATTTTTATGAAGCTGCCCATCAGTGTGGCATGGGTAAAGCCATCTCCTAACTATCTGAAGCCCATCGTTACGCAGTCAGAAAGAATACAACCTCAAAACATTCAAGGCGGTTGGCAGCCTTCCCGGGAGTGGACATCCCAGTAAAGTCACTTTACAGGCCTGGTTAGCATGTTACAGTTCACAATAATGGATTCAGATTCCTTTTCCTGTAAAGCTTGGAGAATTACAGGTGATCCCTCTGAGGGGGGATGATCCATTTTTAGTTAAACTCTGAATTTTTTGGTCTTTTTTATTGGAGTGAAATGTGTTTGTGTGTCGGGTAGTGGCTGTAAAAAGTCAGCAGGCAGTGAACAACGTTATTGCCTTCGACTTTGTACCCTACAGCAACCACACAGAGCGTGTCAGATCAGATCAAGCTCTTCTTTCACTTGAAACTGTGATGGTAAATGTACTCAGGCATACACATTTATAACAATTAGTCTTTCTCGTGGTGTTTGCCACTCCAGCTGGGTGTCATCAAAGAAGTCCCCATGTGCATCTAAGCTGCGTTAATGTCCCGGGAAATATTATTTGATCATCAAAGTAAAAGCTGTGTTGCAAATATGGATGATCAGCAAATGTGTCTGATTTTAAAGCTCTCCGTCTGTCAACGATCAATCTCAAGGCTCAACCTCGCAATTTCAATAACAAAATATAGAAAAATGAAACAGAGATTTTTGGTTCTTTGTGTTGCGGACTATTTGTTGTTGTTTAATTGTTTATTTCTTGGTTTCACTTTTTCAGTTGAATGTGGTTACATCAATATCATATTGTGGAAAAAAAAGAGAAAACAAAAATTCACGCGTTTTTTTTTAAACCTTCATTACAATGAGAGGGTCAACAATTGTTTACCCTGAGAAAAACAGCAAATCCTGCTGAGCATCCTTTTGTGTTGTATGCATACATATCTTGGGATACAAAGACTCACCACCTCCATGACCGTGGTTAGTGTTTGCAGGTGGGATGCATTCCAACACGTGTGTTCATGTACTTACACACATGCAGACACACAGGATGAGTCATAGACCAGCACAGTCTACTGAATCGGTCTGTGGAGCGCCAGGGGCACACAGGATCACTCATCCATGAAACAGGCTATGGAGGCATAACATGCACATACACCAACACACAATATCACATGGACGTTCACAGGTAGACACATGCGCACTATTAGTTGTTGTGACATTCTCTTTGTCTTTGTCACTTACAATAATAAACCAGTCTGACAACATTTGCTAACCATAATTTTTAGCAGTCTGAATCTATCAACACAGAGTGTTAGACCTACATTTTCATCCTGTAATCCTGTTCTTTGTGTAACCTTTGATCCAAACCAACCTCTGTTTGATACAAAACTACTATGAAATATTAGTAGTATATCATTTTAGGATGTCCAGCGGTGCCAACTCCACTACTCATTTAGGCCCTATCACATAGGCCAAAAAAGCATTTGGTGACCCCCTGGAAACTACAAGTCCCTATGGGAAAAAAGAGTACCGTTTATCTTCCAATAGTAGCCCCTGCGTTTATTCAAAATAATTATTCAGCCGGCCCGGCGTTTAAAAGAGACCGGTGGTTATTGGAGACCGGCTCTTATTCCCTTCTCAGACGGATTTGTCACGGAAGTGAGCGGGAAAGAGGACCCAGGCGTGGTTTTTAGACTGAGGTGAAAAGACAGTGTGTTTACTTACAGTGCTCCAAAACGTATTCCAACAGTTCACAAATAATGCAGTTCCCAATTGTGCTCCTCCTTTGCTCCCAAGTGTCTCCTTGTCTGTGGTAGCCCAGTGCACGAGTGGTGCTCCCCCCAAACGTCTCTCCGCCCGACTCTCCAGGAGAGGAAGTAAAAGAGCAGAAAATCACAGTTAGCAGGTTTGCTAGCCGACAGTTCCAGTTCAGTGTAATAATCCCACTTCGATGGTCTCTGCATCCTGCTTGGGTGGCTGTAGCTCAGGTAGTAGAGCGGGTCACCTCCTCACCGGAAGGTCGATGGTTCGATCCAGTCCACATGCCAAATATCCTTGGGCAAGATACTAACCCCATGTTTGCCTAATGGTGATGGTCAGAGGGCCCGGTGGCGCCTGTGTCCGGCAGCCTCGTCTCTGTCAGTGCGCCC
>VURO01023086.1:1726-12415 GCA_015108175.1 Pelvicachromis taeniatus
GATTAATACAGCCCATTTTAATCATCATTAGTGAATAAAAACATTTGTTGTGATAAAAACTTTAAGTCTGTAAATAAAAACTATAATGACACTGAATGTAAATGCCATATTGGTATTGCTATTAAAAAAAAAAAAAAAAATCGATAAAGGTTTTCACTTTTTAAAGACAGAAGAAGCACCAAAGACATGAAGAGGAGAGGAATTTGAGCAGGATACCTGACTCCTGTAGGTATCTGTAGACCAGGAAATTGACCTCATCACTGCTAATGCTCATCTTTACTCCTGTTACACCATGAGGTCAGCACACACACACCTAGCCTGGAAAACAGAGAGAGGGTCATCAGTGAAGGGGAAATCTCACCAGTGACAGAGCTTATTTACGCTCAAACACAACAAAGTCAGTTTACGGCTGATGTTGCTGTGGAAAAGGAAATTACTGCAGAGCTTGTACACGTACAGAGCTTTAAACTGTACCTCCTCGATCACACTTAATCACGTCAGTGGTAGCAAAGTACATAGCCTACAGCTGCCTCAGTGCACAACGTGATCACATGACCCTAGTCTTGCAGACCCTCAGAATTATCCTGCATTTCTCCCCTTGATGCAGTGTTACCAGTTTTGTCTCTGTGTTTTGTGGGGGGTTTGAGTAAACTTGGGGGGGTTAGCACCAAAAATTTTATTCCATTTTTAAACACAACGAGCACAATGACGCACCAATTCATGTATTTACTGAGACGCGGCTTCTACATGCCTGTGAGTCAAGACATCTGATGGAGTGTCATTGTTTTACTGTTTGTCTGCGTTTTAGTCACTCTGGCCGTGCTATTGTCTATGCTCATGAGCACTCTAAGTGGCTTTTACAGTTTAATATTTTATCTGATTATGTCATTGTTTTATCATTTATGTGCTTCTGGCTTTGCTCTGTGCTTCGAACCTTCTACGTTTGAGTTTCTTGTTTGTGGCATCAGCCTGCCAGAAACTCCGGGTGAAGAGTCACCTATATGGCTAAATGTATGGCAAACTGACATCATGGATCTCAGTGCTTGTGTTAATTAATGTGCAATAGAATAAATAAGTGGGATTTTTTGTTTTGTTTTCTTATTTTAACACCACCTGTGAATTACATACACAAACTCAGATATTAAACAAACACACCCAAATAGTAATGGAAGAGGTGAAAAATACAATGGAGGGGAAAAACAGAAACTTTAAAAAAAAACAAAAAACATTTTAAATAAAAACTAAAAAGTGCAAATTCACCTTGGAAACTCACTGCACCTAAACAAAACTGAAAAAAATAAATAAATAAAGGCTGAAAATAACTTGGGTGCAAGCAGCTTATATCTTAACAGGCAGATTAAACACATGCACTGGTGCTAACTAAAGCTGGACCAGGCGTCTGTTTAGTTTACATCAGTTGGCGTCTTTATTTTTTCGATGTGATCCAGAGCATGCTGGCTGTATGTTAATATGTGTTACAATTACTTCTCAGTTGGTGTTTTATTCACAGTGTGCCCACACCCCAAGCTGCTCTGTTCCCTCTGACCACATATTTAACATCTGATGCAGTCATCTGGGCACCGGCCCACTACAAACTACTCAACTGAAAAACACAAGCGGGAAGGAAATCAGCAGGACAGAAACACTTCTGCTGGTAGGACTTCTTTCGTGTGCGCGCCTAAGCACATGTCACATGATTTGACGTTGCCTTTGTGCGTGAACTAATATGGCTGGGAACCACAAGTTTAACAACTGTGGGGTTAACAAGTGCAGAGAGCCGATTCCAAACAAGGACCAGTTCAAAGCCTGTTTCCCCAGAGAGTAATCAGGCCTGGAGCTCCTCGTCTGAAGCCCCCTCCCCCCCTGGCCTCCCAGCAGGAGTCTCTCTGTGCATTTAATAGTAGTTAAGTGATTGAAAGTCTCTCCTGGGTACTGTGGGCACATTTCTTTTGAGAGGTTTTTAACCTTGCATCATCTGGAACAGCTCAACATCTACTGAACATCCTTAACATTGCTGAATGTTGCTGAAGTTTCCTGCAACTCCGATTAACATATCAACAACAAGTGTGACACAATTACACACTACAGATACAACTGTGAAACATCAGTATTGAACTACAGTAGAGCAGATCCCAAAAATTCAATTACTCATGTATTTCTTCTTTGAACGGACAATTTGATTTTTCATTATTCTGTTTTAATAAAGATCTAACGATAGAAAAAGACATTTAAAAATCACAATGTGGTGCCAATATCTTTTTGTTGTTTCTTTGTTTTATTTCTATCCAAGCACTATTTTCTTAACTGCTTATCCAATTCATATCCTCAGCTATCACAGAGCAAGAGGCAAGGTGCGCCGTGGCACAACATAAAATTGGCAGTCGGATGCAGGGCTAACCTAATGAGCGTGTTACTGGACTGTGAGAAGAAGCAGGAACGAACCACAGGGCCAACATTCAAAGTCCACACAGGAGGCCCTCGCTGGCCAGCAGATTGAAACCCAGAACCTTAACTGCTATGAGGCAACAGTGCTAACCACTGCCTTGTGCCACCAATAGATGGCATTTATGTCAGAGAAACAAACAATCTGACCTGGTTTTTATATCTTCCTAGTTTTTCATATTATCACAAAATTGATGAGATTGCAACAGCAGCCACAAGCACTGATAGTCTTCCATTTTATTTATTGCCGACGGCAGTCACGAAGGATGACATCAGACAACGTGAATTTTTTGGTTTTTGTTGAGTTCTTTTTTTCCCCTTCTCAAAAACGAGCAGAGTAACACGTACTTCATCAACTTTTTGGATAAGTGGCCAGTACTGGCCGCCAGGTGCAAGTGCTCACTCTCCTGCTGCAAATCCACTTCCCTCTCTGTCTGAACTGTTCACTATGTGACAGTGAGCACCTGTAAATGGGCAGTCTGCACATGTGCAGTGCTAAACCGAGGCTGTGCACTGTGTGAGAGGAAAATAAGACATTCTGTCACATGTAAATACAGCCGACTAACAGCTCTACCCTTCAACATGTGTGTGGTGAGTCTGTCAGGCAACGTTGCGGTTCCTAAACAAGATCCTTGAAAATGTCTGTGTTTATTGAACTAAAAAGAATGCACCCTTCCCGAGATACACCGTTTCACTGTCGATTACTGCTGATGCTTCACGAAATGGTATTCGACAATCCGGTGTAGTTTTTCCACAGTAAAGACGGCGAGAACAACGACAAAGTAAGGAGAATCAGTTGCATCAGCTTCACTGGAGAACAGGGGTGCCATGGCTGAGCTGTCTGGGGATGCATTCATAACCCAGGAAACAGCAGATGAAGAAGAGGTGGTGTTGTTCTCTGGCACGTTGGCTCAGCGATACTTATCTGTGCCTGGACCCTCTGTCTCCAATGAGAGAGGATTGTGTTTTCCACAGAGACAACTGTCAGCAAACAGATTGTTTTGAGGGGGCAGATAAACTGCGGGCAGACAAAATAATGGAAACTATCTCAGAGTTGAGCTTTTCAGCATAATTACAAAGGTACAACACTTTGTTGGGGCTGAAATCAGCTGTTCCTGTTTCAGCCCCATGAAGCAGCGCTACCACAGACACGCTGTGTTTAATTAGGCCTCTTATTATAATTAAATCACATGCAGCTGTCAGACTGCTTTCACTTCCAGTTTACTACAGTATTACACTGCAAACTAACTTTTCTAACAAGCCACACCCATGCACACCGTGCGGTTACGCATCCTGACATAACGTGTGACAGTCAGCCTCTGAAAAATACCACAATGACACAAAAATAAACTGCTCCGTGCGAGATCATTAAGAAGTAATTTTACTGCTACCACTGCTGATCACATCTCTAGTTACACCACTACACTCAAGCTATTTTTTAATCATGTAACGGGAAGTCATGGACAAAATACTGCTAAAAGATTTTACATATTATATAATTTGATATGACGTAGCACAATCCAAAAGAACAACTTACAGCTGTAGGAAAAATCACATTTTAACATTTTAATATTTGATCCAATTCATGACAGCCTACTCAAGACACTGAAACCGACTCAGTTGGTGGTATTTAGGGTTGTGAATTGAATGGATCCGTTTCATTTTAGAGGGTTTTTTGTGATTTTTGTCAATTCGACTCTGTTTAATCATGTTTGTATTGTGAAGCCCACTTGTTATCCAATCACACAGTGAATCCTTCTCACTTTCTGTTTGTTTTTAGGGAGTGTAGAGAGCTGTGCAACTGTGTAATTAAACTGAAGAAATTAAAGCAGTTTACCATGTCTATGCACCCTGGAAGAAAGTATTTGTTTGTCCAGTAAACGGTTAACAAGCTAGAAAATTATAAAGTGACAAAACAAGGTGGCAAAGCCCTCATTCTACCCGACAGCCACTTGCTCTATGTCTATTTAGGTAACTACCTCCATCTCTCCACCTATTAAAGACACCAGTGCACCATTTCAAACAGAGAAAAGAGCTGTAGCATATTACACAAATAAATCACCCATGCTAATTTAATGCAACTGCTTCTTCACTGAAATGCAACTTTGAGGTCAACTGCTTCAGCAGCAGCACATTTCAATTAGGCTCAAATGACTACATCACATTTGTATAGTGACCCAGGAACTAAAAAGCTCTATTTCCATAGGTGATATAGTTCCAGAGTGGGACATGTGGAAGGCAAAAGCATCTTTGATTTATTTGAAAACTGTAGCTTCCCAACACTGAAAATGTATGAGCTTATAAGAACACAGTATGATTGTTCCAGATCATCCCTCAAAAACAGGAAAACGCTCATATCAGCCATCTCCTGACAGAATTTTTGCTGATTTGACAAAAAGTAGTTGACAGATGTTGAATCGACATTATGTGGTATTAAAGCTTACAGTTACTGGTAATGTGTGGTGCTCACATTAAGGCTGGAGCTGCAGCCAGGAGCAATCGATAAGCATGAAAGTAGAGTATAAATTCAGCCACCTGTTGCTGTGCTTCCTTTAACGGGGAACCTGTAGACAGTCCTGTCAGAGATCATTCAGAACTTTTGCTCACATCCCTCCTGACAACAGTGCTGTTAGTTTGTAAACAGTGAGCTGTAGTTCACTCTACCACCAGTCCACTGCAGTGGCGCTGTGGAGCCATGAGCTGCAGCCAGGAGCCTCTGTGTTGACAGTGTGGGAGAGTAAAGTGGGGGATGGGAGAGGAGAAGGGAATCTCTCGCTCTACATTTTTTCCCTTCCCCTCTCTCCCTCTCTCTCCCTGTCTCTGTGCTGCCAGTGGCAGACTGGCCTGTACAGTAAATGTTAAATCTTGTTACTGCTCAAAGAGAGAGGGGGAGGGCAGTAGACACACACACACACACACAAACATATACAAAGACAATCAATAATCCCCCAAACAAACAAACAACAATAACAACAACAATCAGGGCAGGACTATTACAGCAGCACGTGACCTGTGTCATGACCATGAAGTTGCTCCCGAGGAAACAAGACTGAAATCACACCAATAAGAAGAGCAGGTGGGCGTGGGGGACTGACCTTCACAATATGAAATCAATATTGCTAATAAATTAGATTTGCTTTGGTTCATCAACTGACATCCATCGCTCACAAAGCCCCAATCAATAAGCAGGAATGCACTTCAACTGCCTTTTAATCATGTTTCATTTGAGCTTGCATCTCCTACATTATGAAAAGAACACTTTATTTTAAGACGCTTACCAATAAAATAATGACTTCAATAGTGTAAAATGCAACCAAACAGCTAATATTTATGTAATAGAAAGCAGAAGAGTTAATAAAAAATAAAATAAAAGGTTTTTATTTTCAATACTAACAAATTTTACTCTCTGGTAACTATGAAGTAGTAGACTCGAAGTTTTAAGATTGCATTACTGGTGTCCCTTTACAAAACAGTCTGTGCCTATCACAGGATATTGTGCCAAAACACACACACACACACACACACACACTGCATTTCCATGGACTGCAGATAGCAATCTTCACACAAAATTTCCTCTCTGAGCAGTGCAGAACATTTCTAAATACTCAGGTCAATAAACAACTTACGAGTCTGGAAAACAGCTTGCATCATCACTCAAGTTAAAAGTAATTTACAAATTATGTTATGTTGTGCCACTTATTACTCAGCTGTTTAAATGAATGACTCTGGTTTCAAATAAATATATCTTTCCCTCCATGAGAAATTCCTATCGGATTGCCCAGACTGATGAATGAAGAGTAGTAACCGCTCGCAGTGACAGAGAAAGCGTCATGGTTGTGTTGTTTATCACTAAGCTCACAGGACTGGAAAAATCTATTGGCCCTTTGATGAGGGTCGAGTTCAACACTGGTTGAATTTTGCTAGATCGGTGGTGGAACGCCCATACTATGAAATGATGACAATGCACAAAAGTGTTGTGTTATTCAGTAAGACCAGAAACTAGCTGTTTAGCCCAAAAAGTCATCCGGAAAGTGTTTACAGAGGTGATGCAGCAAGAGCTGAGGATGGTTTTCCGGTAGACTTCCATCCAGCTGTTCCAGACAAACACCAGGAGGAGGAGGAGGAGGAGGAACTAACACTAAAACTGAAAAACAAAAACAGAAATTCCCAAATTCTAACTAATGTTTAATAAAATATCCTGTGTTGGCACAGTTACAGCCCTTTCTAAACTTAGTTGATGGACAATAACTGCTATGCTACCGAGACATCTCCCCTCCAGAACATTTGTTTCAAAAGCTCACGTGAGCATCTATAAGCAGCAATCACTTGGCGCACAGGTCATACAAAACCAATCAAATTTAATACCAAACCAATGATTCACGAATAATACACTTGTTCCTGAGAATAAACGTTTTTTTACATAAATTCATTACCATTAAATACGACTGTAGCATTGACTATTAACAGTAGTATCTCCAGATATATGCCAAGTAATCAACAAAATTCAGAAATTCCCCAATGGTTCCCAGCACCATGAAAAAGAACATAATTTTTCGTTACAGTGGTATTAGTGCAGCAAAGTGTGACATTAGTGGTATGGTTACAGCACAGCATTGTGGCACATCGCCTGTCGTTTTCTCTGTATTTTATGAGGATCGCTGGGATGTGAACAGCCATTGGCTGTGTGAACAAAAGGAGCCGCTGGCTTTACTGGAACAGTCTGAACACTTTATTTTGTTAAAGTGTGCGCCAGCGGATCCTTTTTAAAATGGCAGGTGTATGCAATGAAACTGAACTTCAAACAAACTGCCACCGCACACCCGCGTGTCTCACAGTATTGTATGTCTTCTTGTCTCTCCCACTCCATGACAATAATATACACCATTTAGGTTTCATGTTCTTTAAAGGTATTTCTGCATCAATGCGTAAAGGAGACCCAAGCTGTGATGTCTGCTGCTCTGATTCTACTCTGCACCAGTGCAGATAAAATGGGGCTCATTCCTATTTAAAGCCTCTCTCTCTTTCTGAGACCTGACGGTTTGGGTCTATTTTCAGAGCAGCAGAAAGAAAAATTCAGGCAGTGGGGGATGGGATGATTTAAGGGAAACCATATTTCAAATCATCTCTCACTGTATAACGTGTCAAATTCTTCTGAAACCAGACAGAGTCACACATGAAAATCTGATTCTCACCTATTCTGCTGCCACATAAGACACACTGAAAGCAAAGGCAAGACAAGGGTTACAGTCAGTCTGGAGGAATTCAGAAGACATGTAGAAAACTGTGCCACCAAACATATTAGCAGCAGCAACATCGCAAAAGACGTTGTTGCTGTTTCGATGTTTCAAGGCTCAAACACATTTCCATGTTTGTATTTTTATTCTGGGGCTAGACCAACATATCTGTAATATTTATAGCTTAAAACCCTTAAAGATAAATAAATAAATAAAATGCATTTCCATGCTTGGTGCAGAACAAACAGTTCTTGGTGCTTTTAGACCACCATCCTGATTTGCCCACTCTGTGCCAGATTCGGTGGTTAAACAAATAATCTGCTTGTTAAGTTATGACACATGAACATCAAAGCTCCTCCTCTTCTTTTTTAAAATCCTGGAGTGCTTAGTTTCTTTTGGGGGTGGGGTTAGCAAACACAAGACTATTCAGCTGTTCTCAGCCTTTACAGCTTTTCATTAGCACTATTCATGTGTAGCATGCTAAAATATGGCTTGAAAAAAACCCCATGATACTCAGGAACACTACTACAGGGCTGCACTGTGCCTTAAGAAAAGAATCACTCTCCAGCCATTTAAGATTTCAGTGTGGACATTAAGCATAAACTCAGCACTTTTTCATAGCAAGTAATCCAAACCACCTACCATGTATGATGTTTTGTGTATCAGGGGCCCTCAGCATGATATTTTACTGAGAACAATGTAACCTTCATACTACATCTTCCCTACGCTAGCTTGTTCATATAAGCCCAACCACATCTCTGCAACTTACCACCAGGTAGCGAAACATCCTGCTCGTATTTATCTTTCGCTCCCAGTTTACATGGTTACAACTCAATACTAAAGCCTGGTTTAGACTTCTGCAGGAAGTTTATATCCTAACTTGTGTAAAAACCAGAAACTCCTTTTAACCCTACATAGCCACTGTCTATGCCTTTCACACACAGCTTGTGCTCTCAGACATGCCTGGGCTTGTGAGCACTAGGTATTGTAAACACATGACGTTGCTGTAGCAATGATATACGAATATGACACTTTCATATGATGTAAAAAATGTATGTTATTATTATCATGAACAATATGATATGGCACAGCCCTTATGCTTCTTTGCACACACATGCAGTTCAAAGTCACTGAGAGGCCACTGACTCCCCACTTCCATATTCATAGCAAGGTGCAATCGCTTTTAATGTAAAAGTGAGACCTTTGTGCCTATGTCGCTGATCATGATCTACACACAACACTCAACTAGTGAGCATTGCTAGAGCATGCTATATTCATGCTGGCACCATTTAAAGAGATAACCAGCAAAGCTAGCTCATCCACCTCCTCCACGGCTGATGTAATTCCAACTGTCACACTCTCAAATATCTCCTGTGAGGGCAGCTCTGGGATTAAAACAATGAAAAGGACACTCCTGCAAGCTGTCAACAGACAGATGAGCACCGCTGAAAACAAACCACCACTCCGACTCGCAATGTCGCTTAGCCCAACATGTAGGGGTAAATCTGGAAGATCACTCTCCCCCCCAAAAAATAGTATACTGAATATGTAAATGTGGCTCGTAAAATCAATTTAAGATGGGTTAAGATGTACAATGATTTGTGTAGACCTGTGAGATTATATATATATATATATATATATATTTATATATATATTTATATTTATATTGTGTGTGTGTGTACACCCCCAAGTTGTATTACTTTTGCTTCTATGTTGAAACCACAGCTGGGGCATTGGAGGCTTCAGAATCACCAGAAAAGGCCCCTCATGTGGAAGCAGCTGCACAAAACACAAGAGCAACAGCTTTATGAACGTGTTTAACCAAAAACTGCAGGAACACGTAGAGTCCGGTGCAGCAAGCAGCTCGAGCCATGTCCTCAACAGTCTTTGGTTTCCTGAGCTTGCTTCAGCTTCCTCGAAATTCCTCTGTGCCCCCCCCCGCACCAGCGTAGAGAGCATGGTCTCCAACAACATGGACGAGAAAATACAAACAGACTAACCGCAGAGAAAACGGACATGTTTTTTTTAATGAGAAAGAATCTGCAGTTTAAGGAACAAAACTCATAAATTCTCTTACTTATCTGGAAATCCCAGTTCCTACTTTCACTAAAGATTTATAAAAACTACTATGTCCTTTATTTCTATGTTACTAAAGCACTTGTTTAAGATGCTCACTCACACACAAGGAGTCCCAGCCCCTTCTGCACATCGAGGAAAGCACCTTATTAATTAACGCTGGTCTCGGACAGATACTAAATACTCCATCAGTATCGGTGCATCCCGAGGTAGTTGTGTATGATGCAATGACAACAGAAATGAATCATAATCTGCTTGTGGCTCTCCCTTCCCCCTCTCCTGGGTTACTGGTCGCTTAGAGTGACAGATTGCATTGGCATGCCTAGCTCAGCCTCACATGGCCAGTGTGAGGTCAGAGAGGCTAGCTGTCTGTCGGTGACAGATGGTAGCATGTAGGCTCTGCCAGCTAGCCTTGCTTGACGGGCAGTCAAACCTGCTATGGGCAGCTCGTGTCCATCTGAATGCAGGAGGTCAGCGAGGGCCACTGAATCAGCGGTGGTTATCTCACAGCAAGCTGCCGTGATGACTAAGATTAGAAGACCTCGCCCAAGTCAGAATCCAAATCACATTTTGAGAATCTCTTTAGAAGGTCAGGTCTGATCCACTTATCTGGAACCGGTCCTGGTTACAGCCTGCTTTGCAATTCCCATAATCAGGTTGGACACGGGACTGGATGAATGCTAATGGGAGCATTTAGGTTCTACTGTCGGATATTTACCTGACAGTGGGCGTTACTTCACTGAGATACCATGAAAACATTCGGTTCCTCATAATCAATTAGCAAGTATCACATCAACGACACCATTACAAGAACTTTAAATTTTAATATTTTGGGGGGGTTTCTTGTTTTATCTATAGTGCAGCCAACTTACACTACAGAATTCATACCATGCTTTTTTTTTTTTGGGGGGGGGGGGGGGGTGGGGGGTTTATCCTT
>VURO01023086.1:12435-26860 GCA_015108175.1 Pelvicachromis taeniatus
AATTTTTTGTTTTTTGTTATTGTTTTTTTTTATTTTTTTTTTTTTTTGTGTTTTTTTTTTTTTTTTTGTTGTTTTGTTTTTTTTTTTTGTTTGGGGGGGGGGGGGGGGGGTCGGGTTTTACCTTGGAACTGCCCTTATGCTTATTTGCACACACAATGACATTGTTTTCTGTTGTTCTTAATGGATTTACTATAGTAAGCCATTAATCCGCATACTTTAAGAACCAGGCAGGCATCTATTTCCAGTAACACACTGTGAGATCAGAGGTAGTGACACGAACAAACAAGTTGAGTCAATTTACTGACAGGTGAGGTTAACAGGTGGCCACAGGTCAAGTGTGAAATCTTGGGTTAGAGCATAATGTAAAGACAAAGAGTCCCTGTGACATGTATAAGCAACCCAGTGTAAGTCATTAACCTGTAAATGCACAATAATGACTACAGGGAAAACAAATATTACTTATTCTAAACACTCTTAGAATCCAAACCTGAACCTGAAACATGTTTCTGTCTATTAGAGTGATTTTTTCCACATTGCCTGAACTGAACAGATAAAACCTGCTTGTATCAGAGAGACATACTGTGAAAGCAAAGGAAGGCTATATATGTAAATATATAATAATCATTAGTGCCCTGATTCCTTAAAAGAAACAGAGGTAGGGCAATAATATTATCACATGCCTCGCCACACCAATACACATCAACATCCTTCATCTACGGAAGTCTTTAACTTGTAACCTCCTTTTGTTGCAACCTTTTAGAGTTGGACACAGATGCTCTTGGAGATCTGGATCAGTATTATCAGCAAATGTAGTGCCATAGAGAACTTCGCTGGATGTGGTTACGCTACAGACTAGCAAAAAACAGATAAACTTTGGGTTTGTTTTTTGTTCTTTTTAAATAACCAATGGCTGGTTGTTGGCGTAAAGTTAGTACGTTAAAATGTTTTAGCATGCCTTGCTAAATCTAGGTGTGGTAGTTGGTGCATAGTTGGGAAATATTGCAGCAGCAGGACTAGCTGGAAATTTTTACAATACCTATTAAAGGTACTTGTTATTTTCACTGTGATGTGTGTTTTCTCTACTCTGGTACTTTGGCTTCATGATTATGCATTATTTGATGATAGTACAAGGGGAACAAAGCTCTCAAAGGCTGACAGCTAGCATGAATTAACTTCACACAGTGCCTCTAAAGTATGTCTTAAAACTCTACAAATCAATGTTGTTTTGAAAGATGAAAAATATATAAGGAGATAATAACTAGCTACCTCTTGGAATCTCCAGCTCCATCTATTCCTGCAGAGGTCAGCACTGTCAACACCAACATGATGTCTATTTTTTTTACCAATTTGTCCAACTAGCAAACATAAGATATGTAGAATATTTCTTTTGACAGGTGGTCGAGCGTGCCCAAACGAGTAAATGCACTCACTGATGTAACTGACTATTTGCAGTTTTCAGAGATGATTTAGTGAGCATTTTGACAATAAGTAACAAGAAACTATCGAAGCACAATGCCAAAAAAGTGTTTGAAGGAGCTACTGCGGAGACTAGGGTTTAGTTGGCAGTGGTTTGTTAAATGAAATTATGGTCTGTCCACACTGCTCTCTAACATTCCTGAAACAGACAACCCAACATTCACTCGAACTTCATGCAATTATGGGCCAGCCGTGTGGATGTAAAAGAGGAGACAGAGAAGTTTTTCTCTTTCTTCCCCATTTTTTACTCAACTATGTGTCACAGTTCATGAGTACAGCTCAATACATCTCTATCAAAGTCTGTCTGGAAGTGTGCCTCGTTATCTGCATTTTTAGGAAGTGTCATCACTTTCTGTGATGGCTGCTTTTCAATCTGCCTTCTGCTGTGGCCATTCAGAAAGACCTCATTTGAACTGGACAGTATATGTAAAGAACCTAAAATATTTGAACCCAGTTCTATTTATTGTACATTTATTATATTTGCCAAGTACATTGTGACAGAGAATATCTGCCCAATATAACTGTCTGCCTCTATTGTGGACCACATAGAGCTGATATGGCACAAAAATGCATATCTGCAAAAGAGGGGACAAATTTAAATGCCACTGTTGGCAGTCCTTCTGCACAGCACCTTTACGTTTGCCATAGTGGCACATTAGCTTGCAGCAGATCTCTGGACAGAAGAATCAATACCAACTGCACTCAAAGATAGTCAAATTGTATTTAACCCAACTGCTGGATTAGTTCTCGGGGGGAGAAGCTGAAAGCTATTGTAGACAAAAGCTACCTAGCCAGTGAGCCAGCTCATAAAGAGAACACGATCCAAGCCAAGATGGTATGCTTTGGTGGCCATTATTAAACCTGGGTGGTCTACCCAACTAAAGACTATGTGTGGGGGAAAACTACCTAGTGATGCTACCAAGCTGTATTTGTTAAAATTTAGCTGAACTTCAAATGTAAATGATACAATGATCAAATTCAAGTCACCATTGTAGTAGTTTTCTTCTGTGCAGCCAAAGCTGTATTTTATTGTACAGTCCTTACAGAGATATAAACCTCTGGGTGAGGCGTCCACAGATGAAAAAAAGAGTTTTGGCAAACCTAATCTCACCTTCTCTCCACCATGCCTGATATGTATTTGGCTATCTCGCTTTATATCTTTCCATTCAACTCAAATTCTTCTGCTCTGTCACTATACAAGGGTTTGAGCTTCAGGGTTAACCAGGGACACGTCCTTTGCAGGAGGTGTGGAATTTTGCAGTCCCTTCAGGACTCACTAATGGACAAGTCTCTGAAATATTTGTGGTGTGATTTCAGAAATGGGGGCACATTCTGGAAGAGTAGCTCTCACGCTGGTTTCTAGGCAAAGTGATACACACGATCAATACAGTGGGCTGAATCATTTTAGAACAAAGACTTCTTTCTTCTCCTGTTACATACAACAGCCTTGTGAGAGCAACACAGTGTTCTGCACAAGTGCATTAATAAAAACACAAAACACAAGCTAAAATCAGAAGCCATGTTTTCTAAAGACTCGTCAAAATTCAGAAGACAAATGACATCCTGACAAAATTCTCCTAAAACCAGACATGGATGTCGTATTGTCTCGCTCCTGGGGTGATAAAAAGTATTTTAAATGTGAGAAACAGTACTGGCATTCAGAGTCAAATTAAAGTTGTTAGTAAAAGGTTTCTGGAGGGCATAAACAAATTGGGTGTGTAGTTTGGCACCACTGAGTTACATGTCATCCTCTACACAAAAACCAACAAAACACTCCAACATGCTCCCCTGACATCATCGTCTTCCTCAAGCAGTTCAACCTCTGCACGTTACATCACACCAGAAAACACCATTTGCAAAATGACTTGCTTCTTGGTTTCTGATATGAAAATGTAAACCTTGTACAAATGCTTATAGGCTCTTTATGTAAATAACACACTCACTGGGTGACTAAGAGGTACAGTGCTGAGTTGTAGCATCATGAATAAAACAAATAAGCAGAGCTGAGGGCTCTACAGTGGAGAAAACAAAGCCTTCCGACGAGGCTGACCTGACATTAACGCGGCTAACTGTTAAAGTGGGTGAGAGGAGTTTTTAGCAAGTCAGAGCAAAACATTGCGATTCAACCTGAAAACCAAAGCAACTATGTCAAAAAGTTAGCACAAAATCGCTTGGCATGTGAACTTAAATAAGCACAACCAAGAACCTGGATACGAGTCCCATCTAACAACAGTGCGTTTTTAGGCAGGGTTCACAGGAAACCTGCTGGATTCTTCAATGGTACAAAACAGGAAGAGGGGTCTGTTCCTCCAGTGGAAATCAAACAGACGCTTTCACACTTTCACACTTTCACAAGTGGTTACAGACCAAAAATAAACTCAGTACAACAGGAAAACAGTGGGGGAACAATGACACTTGTGTGCCACTAACTGCCAGTAAAGCCTTGGGGAAATTTTAAACCTGTTTGTTCAGTCCAGATGAATCACACTGGACTCATGAAGTGGTCTCGGTACAGTCACAAAAGTAAAGTAATTTTTGGATTCCAGTATAATATACAGGAATTGGGGCTTTAAAACTGAGGCCATACTGAACTGCATCTCATGCTACTAGCAGCTAGCCAAAGAAGTGGTATAGTATAATTGATGTCTGCAGTCTGATTACACCTGTGAGGAAAGTACTCCAGTGCAGGATTAACAAGTTAGTGAGGTGTGTTGAGTTTTCAGTATCACAAATGTGGCTTTACCAGGTTAGGTCACCATAATAACCTGTGCTGAACGCATAACCTAGTCTAACATTATGGCAAGAGTTTCAGACCCTCTTTTTCTCTGTGGCATGCTGCAAGTGCAAAATAGATTGTTGGCTGGAGGAAATTGTTTGATATATGCAACCCATTCAGTTTTATCTTAGTAATAATGCAGAAGGAAGTCGTGCTGCATAGTTACAGGAATATGACTGGTGGTTATGCAGCAAATGTAAAAATCCTACTTTGCTGCCAGTTCTAGTTTTAACCACTGGAACTGTATCTAATAGGACATAAATAGTCTATTTGTAGCCCATTTACCAGCAAAAATATGAATCAATAAATTTATTTCATCTTCACTTTGCTTTGCTAAGCTGTGAAGCCGTGTCAGAGCTTATAATAATACTGGTTTTTAAATAAATCATTTAAAGTTTAATAATTCTAGTGTGCAACTATCACATTAGGGGGAAAAAACAATTGCAAGAGCAACGAGTGCTCAAAAAAATATTCACTTATAAATTCCGAAAATTACCAATTTTCTGATGCGATGTTCTCTTCCCTTGTTTACATCACCAGTTTTGCGTTTTGCCATTATTTTATACAGCTCTCTATGAATAGTAATGATGTCTGACTGAAGGAGGCACCACTTAATTGGTCCTTTGCAAACAGAAGAATCAAATGGTCGCACCATTATAGCTCACGTTCACGCCAACGTTTTCCTAAGTATATCCTCTGTATTCCTGTCACCACTGCGCTGCCAAGAAAGGGTTAAAATGCCAAAAATAAAACTTAAGAAAAAGAATCAATAGATACATTTAATGTCCCATTTCATATTACGTGCACAGAGCCTGAAGCCAAAAACCTGAGTTCACAAAGAAAGTTAATAGCAATCAACGTAATACTCATATCTGGCTGCAGTTTTAGGCCCTGTTGTGCACACTAACGAAAGTCTCGCTATGTTGACCTTGATAGTACACCCTCAGGATCAGTGTGCGTCATATCACAACCTTTCCTCTTCTTCCCTTGTGCTTTTACGATCTAATCAAATCAAAACAAAACACCAAAAATCATCTTTAAGAAAACAGAAAAAAAACTAACCAGTGAACTAACAACATTACCGATCCATCCACTCCTTTCAACCAGAGCAAAATTTGAGAAGTACTTCAAATATAGATTCCCCCCTTTTTTTTTTTTATAAGAATCTTTTTAAAATAAAATTATTATCCATTAAATATATGCTTTTACACCTTTGTGCAGTTAGTTCAAATCATGCAACATGGCACTGGTGTAGAATTACCTCCTCCTAAAATACATGATGCTACAAACAAAATCTTCATGCCTACCTAAAACATATATTCATTTTTTTACATTTGAGCAATAAATATTCAATGACATGATCAAGCAGCAAAACCCAAAATCAATAAGGAAGTGATAACCATTCAAAAGCTATTATTGTGCTTTTTTTTTTTGGTTCTATGAGAGTTGGGTATATTTCAAATCCGGGATCTGAAACTTGCATAAGTTATGCAGATAGAAACACGCTCAAATCCAGCCTGGCTGTAGATCACTCACCACAGTAGTAAGTCTGTTTGCACCACCAGTGTATTCAGTCAGGACCTTGTACCATGTGCTCAGAACCTGCAACAAGAAGCAGTAACAAACTCAGTTACTGGTCTCTGAATGGAGGAGGTATTTTCAACGATCCAATTAGAAAACAACATATATCACAGCATGTGTTCGACATTTAAAACCGAGGTTTCAGAATTCACTGCAAAGCGTCTATACATGGCCTGTACAAGCATCATCCGACACATTTCTAAAAGGCATCAAAAGCAAAGTGGAGGGTTTATTTATGGGAGTGAACACATCTTAAATTTGAATTATTTATCACTTCACACAACCTTCTGTAAGTGTGGAAAGTGCACATTTATAATGCGCTTGGAAGGAGCTCATGAAGAGAAATAAATAACTACTCTCGCATCTTTCAATTTGAAATATTTTCATGAGGGATAGGCAATGCAGGAGCATGGCTCTGAATCTACCTTGGATGTATTAAATGCGCCCCTTCAAGTTTTTGACCTGAACCTGATGCAGAGCCGATTGCACAACGTTTCAATGAGCGGGTCCCATTCTTTGTCATACACTGCATCATGTGGCACACTAGCAACTGCATGTGGACATTTCTGAATGTGCACAACATTTACTAACCTTTCACTATTTTTTAAAACACCTTTTATTTTAAAAAAAAAATTAAGCTGCACTATTAAGATGCATGAGCATGAAATGTAGCACACAGAATGTCTCATATTATTTACTGCTTTCCACTGATTTGTGGTGGTGGTGCATTATTGCACAGCATATGCAAGCATGCAAAAGGAGGCACAAATTAATGACCAAATAATTCTATTAGTTTCTAATTTACAAATTATCTGATGTAGCAAATAGTCTGCAGCTGGCAGCTGTAATTTATGTTCTGCTCTGGTGAACTGGGCATAGCGGCACATGAACCAGTTCTCGATAAGCTGCAGGTTCTGCCCAGAGTTGAACCTCGGCTAGATGTGCATTCTCAGATGAGAATGAGCACTACCTTTGCCAACTGTGGTCCAAGACAGTGGAGCTGTCCACTGTATCCAAGACGAGATGTAGGTAAATCATACTAAGGAGCGCCACAACAGCAACTTAGCCAACAAGCCTGCCGCTCAGAAAAACAGCAGATAGTAGGGCTAGCTGTTAACACCAACTGAACTTTCAAAATAAGAGTGAAGGGACTGTTGAGAGTAAATGGTATTATTTGTCATAATTTACCAAAAATACATGCTAAATGTTAACAGTGCTGGTTTTACCTTTCATCAAAAAAATAAAATCAACGCAGCATGACTGGATTTGGTAAAACTAAAACTCTGTAGTTCACCCTTTAAAGCAGATTTCATTGCATGCGTCACTTCCCAGAAACAGCCAGCACCCGTCTGTGTAAGAGGAAATATTTTCACCGTCTGCGCCCACATTGGTAAAAACCATCAAAATGTAAAATGATACCTCGCTAATGCAATGAACTGAACATAAAAAAAAAAGCTCACTGTGTCAGCCAGCAGCACATGGTGACTGAATGGCTTTACCATGTGACTGACACTCATTCAGACATCTGAACAATGGCTCACCTCTTCAGTCTGAGCACAGATGGAGACAACAGCACACCAGGGGTGCCTGCTCCCTGCCCACATTTGCAGTGGGTTACCATAAAGAAATGTAAAGCAAACAGTAACTCTGTAAAGTCTTTAATGTTCAATTCTTAGACAAACTGTGATACGGCAATGTGGTAATTATGAAAGCTGCAGACTGAGGTGATGCTTGAGTGTTACTGGATTGCATAACACCGTGCGCTGCAAATCACTGAACATTAAGATTTTTCTTTTTAGGCTCCTCCTCCCAGCTTGCTGCTTCCTCCCCTGTTTTCTTTGACCTTAATTCCCTCTGTGCCTTTCTCCTTTTAGTCATTGTTTCCATTGATTCATCTGACTCTGCTAGCTCTATAAAGGGATGGTGAGGATGTAGTAGAGCCGCAGAGCAAAAACAACGATAACGTAAGAACAAAGAAATTGAGTGGGAGTAGCTGGGTCTGACTAGTGATGTCACCATCACACCAAAATGATCAGTTCAATTCAATACAATTTCAACATAAACATCTTAGTACTGAATCTACAAGAAAATACCTGAAATATCAGGGGGGAAAAAAAATAATAGGTTAGACAACCAGTGCTTAAAATTCTTATTTTTATTAACTTTACAATGTCAGTTTTAAGTTTAATAGCCTACATAGATTGCATACTGCTTTTGAAAGACTGTCCTCATTAACCAAAAATTTAAAATAGACAGAAAACTAGAAAGTCCAGACCTTAGCCTGTATTGAGTCATCTGTGTTTTCATCCATGTGGGTGTGTTTGTGACGATGAACCCGAACCCAAACAGTAATAATGAGATTACGCTGTATTAGATCAAGCTCACAGTTTCATTAAAAGCTTTTACATGGTACACAATAATACAATGTCCCCTGATTTATGCCATTTAATAACAGGATTATTTAAAATTAGATCATGCTCAGTTTTAGTTCGCTCTATCTTTGCAGTAACACATAGCTTACATGCATCCCAAAAAACTAATTTTTTTAAAATACCATACATTTTTACTAAATACCTGTACAGTCTATTATCACCGGTATTAAACTGATTGGGATTAAATTATCCCTTTATTTATATTTTATATATTTCTTTACATATTTATTTCCTTTATATAACTTTGACTACATTAAGCTAGATTTAAGACTAACTGAAAAGAAACAGTTACTTCCCACTTTCTGCCAACTGCCTTGTTCAAATTATTGTTGGTTAAAAAAAATTGTTACAAAATCAACCGCACTGCTGTTACATAAGCCATTTTCACACATCAAAGCTGGACAATTTCAGAAAAATCAGGTTGGGACCTCATCCAAAGCTGCCCTTTCATACATGTAACACACAACAGGAAATAGTCTGCCTCAGATGCATTCTCAAGACTGGAAATACTCTGGTTTGGTCAGGGATGGCACTAGGGTAGTGCAGAGATCACCACCATTTCTTCTCTATTCTCCACACAGATTCTCTAGGCCTGCACCCAAAAATTTGTCTTTGGGTATATTTGATTGTTGTGTGGGTTTCAGTTTGTTTATTTCAGTTTTGAGATTCAAATTTTCCTCTCTTTTTTTTTTTTAAACTTCTGAACTTGGGCACCATGATGGGATTGATTGTTGTCTACCCTGGTGGAACTGTTTAGACATATCCAACTGTCCAAACACTCTTCCCAGTGTATATTTACCTCCCATTTTTCACCTTCCACTTGACAGATTGTCTTGTTACTGCTAGTCAAGCCTTCAAGGCATTTCATTGTGTAAGGTCTAGTCTTTGGGTTTCTCATGTAGGACATTTGGACGTTTTGTCCGTTTTCTCTGACTGCCTTTCTGTCTGTAACCCCTCCATATGTTCTATACTTGGATCCCTTTTCTCCTGTGACTTCAACAGGTCTTGACATCCCTCTCACTCACAGCAGTAATTATGAAGCTTCCAGTCCACGAATTACCTATTAATAAACTCTTTAACGTAGTGGTACAAATAAAACTGAGAATTTTCAAGTGCATGGTTTGCAACACTTTTCTAGTATCAGTATACCACGCAACACTAATGGCTAAACAGTGATGTGTTTAACAGTGATGTGTTTAACAGTGATATGTTTTGTGCTATATGACTGTGTGGGCCACTCCTTCCTACTATGCATTTCTGGCTACTTCTCCTGACACCATTCTTTAAACCATTCTACTATAAAGAAAGTGGAACAACTCATAGAAAGAAACCCAGCTGGCAAATAGTGTTTTATTGCAGTGCAATGCAGGGGCATTACGCCCAAGTATGAATGCAAGCAATAGCATCGGCCACTGTTAAGATTATATCACAGGCTTTACATAGATTCAATCCAGTATAAATTAAGATTTAGAGGAAGTTCGGTCAGATTAGGAAAATATAAAATTGGTATAATTGGTATGAACTTTGTATTACAGTCCACAGTTTCACGATCCAAACTTTATCAACAAATTTAAGTTTCCACTTAAGGGCCTTTACCAATGGTGTTGAAAAATAAATGATATGATAACACCAAATGCTGACCCCAGAAATCAGGCTGAGGAATCTGAAATATAAATTATGTGACTTCATTTACAAGCGAAGCCATGTTTTTCCAAGCCCTCTGACATTATGCACACATATTCCATCTGGTCCAGAAATGTTAAGTATAAACCCTCAAGAGTGAGCTCCAACAATTGTGATAGAGGTGCAAAAAAAGCCACAGCGGCCTATCTATTAAACACAGCAGTGTGTGTGCTTTTGTTGCTGACAGCTTTGTTGCTGTGAAAGAAAAGAGCGCCGATGTTCCAGTCCCAGTATGCCAGTTCTACTATATACCGTATGGAAGCTTACAGATGGCGACAACACTGCCAACGATTCATATTACTGTCACTACCGTGGCTACTGTTATTTTTGCAGGGCAGTGTGACACAGCACAAAGCTTGCGTCTTTATTGGCAGTTTTATTTTGCTCTGCCACAGGGCTGTGCACTTCCACTGATCAATCACAGGCTGAACTGCCACAGCAGTGCATCTAGATGTAGCTATAGTGGCAATGCTAATGCAATACTGGGCTGTGAGGCAATTTTGGAATGGATACCACTCTGGGATTGCAGTGCGCTGTGCTGACTAAAACAAAAACAAAACAAAACATATTTCTTCTCATATACAATCATTACAAACAGAAAATGCTAGGATATTTCTTCTTTTATATTAACCCGCTCCATTCATTCCAATAAAATTGAAGAATTCGACCAAACAGGATCAATAATTCACTTAATGTTGTTTATGTGTGCGTGAAGTTGACGGGAAAGCTGTGGAAGGATTCAAATGGCCCCTCACAGAAGCCTAAAAAGCTTACATGGGATTCAGTTTCTCACAGAATTGGATTGTATTTGTGGTGTTAGCAGTTAGGCTGGATGAGGGAAAGGGAACGCAAGCCTGCTTTCTTTACAAAAATTAGAATAGAATATTAATGGCCTGTCCCGCTGCTGGACATTAACTCCACGGGAGAGTAGTCCTTCTGATGCTCTGCAGCCACATGAACCAGCTCTCCACTTCCTGCTGGGTTTGGTTCGGGGTGGCCAATTGGTGGGCGTTTTAATTTCCAGTGTTTATGAGAACACAAAAATTGTATTGTTTTTTTATTACTGTCTTGCATCAATTTTTGCTATTCTCACAGCCCGTTGTCATAACGCACCCCTGTTTCCCTTGCAGTGGAGCATTTTCAACCCCCTAACTGCTATCACTGCATCATTCACTCACCTCTTAGATCTGCGTTGATTTATAAGAATGTAGATATTAGTTATTTGCTGATATATCAGCATCAGCATTTATAACAGCCAACAAATGGAAATAAAGAAAATCAAAAACCCTCAGCTACCTTACAACTGTTAAAACTGCATGGTTTGTCATGGTTCTGAAAAGAGAACACTCTGTAACTTCCCTGACAGCAACACACGTTTGGAATGCAACAATCACAACAACCAGCTGATCGGAGCAGAGTCAGGCGGTGTGTGTGTGTTTCGTGTGTCTAAAAGAAAAAAGATATTGGCCAAATATCAAATTTTAAAATCACCAAATATCAGTATCAGTCTTAAATAACCACCACTGCTGTCTTTTCTGTTTGTTTTTATTGAATTTTTTGCATCCCTAGTTCAAAGTAATTTATTAACTTTTATATCCCTTCTCTCCGATACATGGTTCTGAAATCCACATGACGTACAACAACAAAAGTAAATAAATAAATAAAACTCCCTGCTTCCTTACGTAAAAATGGGCCGCAGGCCTTTCACTCAACAACAGTGCTGTATCATACACAAGGGTCATACGTCCAAGTCCTTGTTAATACCACTAATCCATGATGAGATCGGTTTTCTTTTGTCTGATCCAAGGCCATATGAGACAAGCTCAACCAAATGCAGATCCTTCAGATATATGCCAGAATCAGAGATAAACACATCAACTTCTAAAACAGTGCTGAGCACGGGCAATCCCTGATAACAATGCAATGCAATATATCACAGCACAGCAAGAATCCCATGACATTTAGCTGGGCTTAAACACACCTCAGCTTTCTCCTTCTCTTCTCAAGTACAGAGGAGGGACAAACCCTGGACAGAGCAAAACAGAATCACAGGGAGCTTGTTGGAGACCGGGACATGCTGTGGGTCATTTTGGGTCTCTTAGGAATTATGGGAATTCATATTTCACTAAAACTGATCTGTGTAAAATGACATCCTCGTGATCTGGGTACTCGTAATAAGTTTAGTGTTTGACCACTGACAGCAGAAATTTAACATGTTTTCCTGCAACAGGTCAGCTCCAGACAAAAACACAGTGAATTTTTCTATAAAATAACGATAAATAATTAGAAGAGAGCAGAGTGAGTGAGAAAGATCACTGTGAGTTTAGACATAGACAACCATCACCAGCAGGGTTTGTTGCAAAATTTTCAAGGGTGGAATTTGCAATTTAGGATTTCTCTTCGTCTCACTAAAAGTTTCAGGGAGGACAACTTAGTGGGCTCTTGTTTGGCGAGAATTGGTCTGGTCACAGTTTTTTCTATTTTACTACATACTTGAATCCCACAACAGATGTGCTGCAAAAAGTAGAGATGTTTCAGAGCATCTTTCTGGTTTTAACGCAAGAAGATACTCAAAGATGATCACTGCTACAGCTGCTCTGCCTGAGGCAACATACCGGTTTGGATCCTCTAATGACAGACCAGGACCAATCAGATGTGACTGAGGCTTTCACACAGTGTATCACTTCAGCTGGATGAGATGTGCCTAAATATGAGATTTATTCAATGTGCCATGTGTTTGCTTTGCTTCACAATATTTGTTTGGTCCAAAATTAACATAATGTCCACTAAAGGCTAAACCCAAAGCTAGTTTGAGCTATAGTTTTTGGTGATTAAAATGATCACCCTAAAGAATATATCGCAATATATATTGTTACCGCACATGCTTCGAATTATACCGCAATATGAAGTCAAAATGCCGAACAACAAAGTCAGTGGCCAGCATCAAAATACTGATTACCAGAATTTATTATCAACATTGGACTTTATTTAAACTTTATTGTACTTTTTAATTGTCAAAAGACAAAATTAAAATAAATATTATTTTTAAACAGCTTTCAGGTCAGCTTCAAGCCACATTCATAAAAGCCACTAGGTCCAGAAAGTACACGTCAAGCCCTACTATTGAATTATGCTAAGTTGACTCTTTTTATAGATTACACTTTTAGAAAAAGTTTAAACAAACAAAAAAATAAATTATTTAAAAATTCAAATGGATACATGGCTAATAAAACCTTGTTTTAAATGTATTAACTCGTCATCATACTATGTCTACCATAGGAGATTCAAAAGTATGATGTATTCAGCAATTTGTCACTTATGCTTACTGGAGCAGAAGACACATCAGATAAGAAAACACATTGAGCACGAAGAAGGGCACACATAAGAAGATACGAAAGAGTAAGTCACTGTTCATATGGTTATGTATTATTGGACACTGTGGCACTGCACAAGCAGATAATGATTGATTTGAACACAACCGTTCTGCATGACCAGTATTTGCAGTTTCAGGGGGAAGGCAAATTTTATGCATAAATGGTTAGTTGGTTAAAAATGTTCATCCTTACAATCCATGCATATGCTGATGAAATGCAATGCATTTTTATCGTGCCGCCTTTAAAACTTCTGTCTGACTTTATATGTGAACGCATTTCACCAATGCTACTTTTTCACCTGGTCTGTTGAGAAGCGCGGCTTTCGCGGCCAACCAGGTCATAACTATTTAGGCAGCATTAATAAAGGCAGTAATACTTCTCTCAAGCCATTTATTGGGTCATAACTCAGTTCCTGGACCCTGGGTTCATGTTTATTTTATTCAAAAAAGGAAAATTCACATTAACACACATAAGAACAAAGTTCCATTATTTAAATATGCCAAATTTAGCCATATGAGCCAAATTCCATCTGCAGTCCCTGACAGGCTGATGGCATTTACAGATAGTAAAGCAAAGCAATGCAAAAGCATCGATCTACAGATAAGAGCCAGACGCATTTGAATGATGAAACAAACACAAAGCAGATAAAATATTAATCCAAGCCACGCCCAAGCACATGAACACAAATATAGAAACACTTTACGGTAATAAATCAATGACTTATAGTTGTTGATGATTGGCTCATGAACAAAAAAAGAACATCACTTCTATTTCTCTTATTACCTGCCTGAGCCTCTAAAGCAGATCATGCTTTAATCTGGCATTCATTAATGGCCCTGTACAGGTGCCATGGCACTGAAGCAAAGCATGACATTGAGAACCTTTGTATCACCAGTCTCAGTTTCAGGGCCGTTGTGTCCAACAGTCGCACAAATAATAATAATTTTTTGTTTAGAAACTTGAGCAACAACCCACTATCTTATTATTTACTGCAGTGAAAATGCATTAAAGCTGCAGTGTATAAAACTGATCGGTTTGCTCCAATTTTATTAAGGCCAACCTCATTTCTCAGATTTCAGCCATGCTAAGCATTCACTACGACA
>VURO01023087.1:9260-22753 GCA_015108175.1 Pelvicachromis taeniatus
CCTATTAAAAAAATAAAAAAAAAAAAGAAACAAAAAAACAAAAAAAAAAAAAAAACAGACAAAATGTCAGAGAAACATCAACAGCAGTTAGCTTAAAGACAAAAAAGCCTCAAAATTGCAGGTCTTGGTTTATTTTTTAATTATTTAGATGAATTAGATCTTCCATACACCTGTTTAACTGACTGGCACTGGTCTTGAATTCAGTAGTTTGGCACTGATTTCCAAATGACATTAGCTACGCTACTTACCAAACTTTGTAACTGACTGCCTGGAGTAAAGCTTACATGGGGGGAATACACTGCACAAACTTAAGTTAATTCTGTTCCCATGAAAGTCAATAGCAGCTCTGTCACTTTAGTTTATGCCCAGTTTTGTTTCAGTTGAGTGCACAGAGCAGGCTGCTCCTGTGTAATCTAAAAGAAAAGATATGGCAATTGGCCTCAACACATACTGGTTTCCAGACAGTTTAATAATTTTCAAATATTAATTCCTATGAAAAGTTCCATGACTTTTTGACTGCATTTGAAATAGACAGGAAAAATACTGGCA
Source organism: Pelvicachromis taeniatus (assembly GCA_015108175.1). Taxonomy (NCBI): domain Eukaryota; kingdom Metazoa; phylum Chordata; class Actinopteri; order Cichliformes; family Cichlidae; genus Pelvicachromis; species Pelvicachromis taeniatus. The sequence continues at coordinate 9,810 of VURO01023087.1, forward strand.
TTGGCCAGCACCTGTGGTTTAAATTGGAAAGTTTTAGGTGTTTTTCAGAAAACTTGTGAAAGCTTGTTAGTAGCTGTACCTATGGAATGAATTTGAAAATCCTACATTGCTCCTTTCTCGAGTCAGTAATATGTGACCTTGACCTTGAGGTCACTGAGATTCAAATTTGTCTGAAATTCTTATTAGATGCCCCAATGGTACCGATTTCAAAATCCTAGGTGATTTTCTTCTTGAGTTATTGGAGTCACAAGATTTTCAATAAACTTTACATATTAGCCTTGACCTGTGGGTCGAGATCACAAATTCATATGAGATTTTTAGTAGTTGCACCTATGGGATGAATTTGAAAATCCTGCATCACCTGGTTATCAAGTTATCAAAATTGCAAACTTGGGTGTACATGCCACCTGTCTGAAAGGGTGACAAAACTACCCCATCAACCGTTTACTGTTGCGGGACAAATACCATTAGATTTTCTGTCTTTCTCTGCTTTAAGGCCATGTCCTTATGGAACACTGTCAGCATGACAGCTACCTTGTGATTACTTCTCAGATGATCCATAATTATGATTCATTATGTTAGCCTAATTTCTCCAACTTTCATGTTGAGGATTCCTAGTAATAATTTTTTTCCAATTATGGACCAGAAAAAAGAGAGTTTTCAGAAGAGTCTGCAGTGGCAACCTTCAAGGAAGGTGCATCATTAATGCAACCAGGACCGTGACCTTTTATGTTCCACTTCAGCACTCAGAGGAATCTGAGGAAGAATGGGCTGAACTGTGATGAATACCAGTGGGTTTACACAGTATTACGAAGTTACAGGACTTTTTTTGGCACAAACAATACCAACTCACGTCATTCTCTTTCACAACAAAATCCAATGTGGAGGTTTGCCTTTATGACACATTTTGTGCCTTTATGCAGAAGATGCAAAGTGCAAGTGGTCAGAAATTTTTTTTTTCAAGAAGATCTAAAAAAAGACCATCTCTAGTGAAAGCTACAAAAAGCTTCACAACTGAGGAAACCTATCAGGAACACAGAGGATCAATTTAAACCAAATATGGTTAGCTATGGCATTATTTTTGTGCCTCTATTGTGAGAACATGTAAATAATTTGTGCAAGTACAAATATTGCATTTTGAGGAGACAATTGTTTTGAGCAAAGAAAAGCTTAATTTGAGCAGACAAAATTCATTGGTGCATGCAAGAAATGTATTTAAGTGTTTGTTATTATCCATATAAACACACAATAACAGCCCCTCTCGCTCAGTTGTTGGCATTTACACTTGCTCAGATCTCTGCTCTGTGTGCTGACAGACATCTCAGTGTGTCGCTCACGCTCTCAACATCTCTGCTCTGTGCACGCTTAACTCTTTCCGTACACTGTTATAAATACACCACAAAACCAACCAATCACAGACTCGGATGCAAAAGTTCTGATCAGTTCTCCAATCAGCTCACTAGCTACTGCATTCTGGGAATGCTGTACAAAGTGTAGCTAAACCCATTTTCGGTTAATATGTTTAATTATTTTATTTTAAAACATAATTTTTTAAGAACGTTGGTTTTGTTCTAGTTTAAACCACTTCACTGGATTTTAATTATTAAAGTCCCTTTTTTACAGCTGAGATTTAGATTTCAGTTCAAGACTTTATGATCACTGAGGATATTCCACTTTAAAAGAATCAATGCCTCTAAGAAGTATTTTACACTGCTTGATCTATTTAGTACCCTTCTACAGTTCCCAACTGTAAATAATCCAAAATAGTTGCTGAAAATTCTGAAATAGGCCATGTTGTCAATAATAGGAATAGTGAGGGCAACATCAAATTTAAATCTAGCTAATAATGACAAAGTTAGTCTGAAAGCCACCAAACAGAAAATAGAGTCTGACAAGAGAGCTCTGGAAACAGTCTGTTCTCTTTGTGCAGACCTGTTAACTGCTGCCAAGAAGGCCACCAGTGATTTTAAGAATGGAGAATTCTGGAGCCTGCCAACATGGCAGCCCAGTTATTACCGTGTATGAAACCTGAAAGCTTAGTGTGGCTCTGTGGAGAGCGTAAGGGGTCGTTGTTAGGTTGGCAAGGTGAGTGCTGCTGAGAATAAGATACACTCAACTCCCCAAGCATCAAATCAGGGTCAGCAGCTCAGGGCAGACAGCTTCAAGCAGACAAATGTGTTACTTTTTCATGCGTAGAGCTCATTAGTTTCTTAACCTGTTGTATAGTGGTAAGAAATACAAAATTAATGTCAACTCAAATCCTTACAAATTGTAATCACAGAAGTTCATTTTTTTCTCCATTGTGGTCAAAGGCTTTTCACAATGAGCAGAAAGAGGCATTACACTGATGTTAAAAGTTGAGACAGTGGATTTTTTTTTTTAATCATTCCATATTTTTGCTACTGAATTCAAGAAAAAACAAAATAGCAATTTTCCTTTGAATGCCAACTTGCTGCCTTGTGTAATTCAGTTGACAGCCCTTTGTGCCAGTTTGCCATGTAACAGAAATTTCAGCTTCCACTTCTCTTTTTTAGTTACTAAAAGTACTGACTGAATGTTTTCACAATGATTTTAAAAAGAACTCATACTTGAGTCAGCTTAAATAGTTCCTGAACTGCAAGCCAATCCCAAATTACTAGAAAACTGTGGGAGAGCTACAGTTATGTCCATATGAATTTTGTGACGGCTTGCGGAAAAGCCAGCCCTGTGGTGTGGGAAGGATGGACCCAAGATGTAGGCACGCGTGGAGTGCAGGTGAGTGATTTATTAACAGTCAGCCAAAAATACAAACTGAAGCAAAAGACAGAACTAGGACTCAACTAAACCTGGGAGCATGGGTACAGTGGCTAGACGGGATGAGACGCAGAGAGACGACGGCGGGTTCACACCAAATAACACAGATGACCCAGCAAAGGGCAAAGGCAAACACGGGGCTGAAATGCACAGAGGAGTAATCATGGGATGAGAAACAGGAGGGACACACAGCTGGGAGACATCAGGGCTAACAAGACTAGTAAAGCAAAACTAGACACACTGACATGAGACATTGACCTTCAAAGTAAAACAGGAAATAAAACACAGACGCGGACTTGACACAGAGACATGAATGACCAGAGAGACAGAGGGAATGCAGAACTAACTAACTAACCAATCTTAATAGAACACATAATCAGAAATAAACAAGAGCATAAGATAATACATAATGATAACACAAAACACTGGGTCACAGACCCAGGACTGTGACAGAATTTGGACACTGACATAAATTATTTATTTGTTTTTTTTACCTGTTTAATGAAACATATTCCAGTTATAGTCATATAATGGGAATAGAAATAATGTGCAGACTTTTATTTGAGGGTATCCACATTCAAATTGGATGAAGGGTTTAAGAGTTTCAGATCCTTAACGTGTGCCTCCCTCTCTCTAAAGGGACTAAAATAATTGAACAATTAACTTAAAGACTTTCATGGGCAGGTGTGGCAATTACTTCATTATTCCATCATATTTTAGGCAGACACAGACACGGACAACATGCGGTCAAAGGAGTTCTCTGTGCAAGTGAAACAAGCTTGCTGAGTTCGATGCTGAGAGTGGTCCTGTTGCTGAGGTTGGGGTCATAGTTGATATGTATGGTGTGATGCTGTCTGGGTGGTTGGTGTTCAGAGCTGCCTACCAACAGGTTGAGGATCGAAGCAAGAAAATTCCAAAATCTAATTACCAGGTAACATTGAAGCATTAGCAAAGAGGCATATTTTCACACAAGTTACTGACTGTAAAAGTGTTCTTTCTGACCATTTCAAATGTTTGGCTTGGTTACGTTTACAAGTACAAAAACAAAACCTGCTTTTTTTGACATTCACCAATCCTATGTTGTTTTGGTATTAACAATGTGTTTTCATTTGAATAAAGATAAGACTGGACAGCTACAGCGCCACACCATTAAACCCTTGGAAATACCAATTAGGTTTATTCCATTCAGTGGTTTCACTGCGCTCAGTATAATGCTGGCAAAAATGAAGCTTTATAATGGCAAACCAACCCCAGGCACCTCAGACATGTGATGCTTTCTTGCTGCCACTGAGTGACAAATCGCACATAACAGTGCAAACTATTAGGATAGCATGGCAGAGCTCTCATTTTCATCCATCTGAATAAATTGGCTTAGTCGGGAATAAGATCTACAAGAACTTGGGTTTATCTGCACAAATTCAGCCAATCACATTTAATGTATTCAGTGATTAGGTCTGTACCCTAAAGAGATATGAATGAATGGAACAGACATTTCTGTTGACAAGGCTTCAGTGTTGTGGGAGAAATATTATAACAAGGGTTAACCCCATGATCGCCCCGATCCAGATGCCTGGGTTGTTGAAATAATATCATTTTTATGGTTCTGATTTCATTTCAAGCTATCATTCCCAGTGTTTCTTCCAACTACTGTTAGAGACCAATGCACTATGCCAAACAGTAATAGCCCCATGTAATACAGACATTTATAGAAAAGACTTATCATTATTTAATGCACAATTTCTGAGCTTTTAGATATGTATCCGATAGATGACAATCCTTTCTTAGATGCCAGAGCAAATGATTTCAATAAAATCTACCTTTTTAAATAACTGTGGTTTATAACCTAATGGATTTAATTTTCATAGTTTTGTGTTTTTGCTTTGTTTGACGTTTTAATTACCAACGTAATTGGTAGTCTACAAAATGAAAAATAAAAAAGTCAAGTGAAAGTTTATTTCTCTAAAACCTTCAAAACAACATCAGATGACCAAAGTGTTTTACAAGCAATGTCAAATATACATATAATTAACAATCACTAAAACACCAATAAGTACAATAAAATATAGAATAAAGCTCAATAAATCATCATCTGATAAACAATAATAGAAATAAAGAAGAATTGTTTCACAAGTGCTAGAAATTTGTGTACATTGAGGCTGTTCTGAAATCCAGGCTAGGATTTTTCTGTGTGCAGCTTGCATTGCTGACCCACTTCAGAATACCTGGAGTGGCTTAACTCCGCGTTGTCTGGCTTCTTCCTGCAATCAAAAGACATATATGATGGCAAAGTTGTACTGGCCATGGATGTGAGGCAGATAAAGTGCTTGAAGTGTAAAGAATAAAGTGCTGTATGAGTTGCTGGTTAAAATTAAACCATTTATACATTCTAAACAGATATGTAGTTCAAAATTAGTTGAAGAAGTGAAAATTCTTGGCCCAAATCAAAACTGACCTCAACCATACTATGAAATCATAGGATATGAACAGTATGTAAAGGTTAAAATGACTCAATGACTTGCCAACTCTTGTGTGACAGTTCACCATGGAAGCATGGTAAATAGATGAGATGGTAAATGGTTTTTGCTGATTATAAGGCCACTGCTACTCCTAGCTAGCTAAGTGGGCCAGGGTTTGTTCAGATTTAAATGTGTCAGGGTATACTTTGGTGTTTATATATGTGAAAGTGTAACTTTTACTCTAGAAGAATTTAGCTTCATACGTGGAGTCAAAGCCTATTCCCAAAATACAGCTGCTAGCTTAACAACTGACTGCTAAGTGAATGACTTGCTGCATTCAATCTAAGATAAGGCATTCTTTAAAAATTCATACACTCCACGGTTGGGACCAGGGGCGCACTGGGCATCTGTGGATTCTGGAGAATCACAGAACGGCCGGTACTCCAGGAAGGCCAGCGGGCCGGCCCACCGCTCTCCACGCATGCTTTCAACACCTATTTTTTTCCCCCCACCAATCTCTTTCACACTCCAGTACTCTAGGGGCCAGCACTGCACATCTAAGTTGGATGCCAGCTGCATTGGCTGTGGCCGCCAGGCAAGGAGAAGAACAAGTGGAGTAGGCGGCAAAGACGGTGGAGTGAAACGATGCAAAATGCAGCTACAAGTAAAAAAAGGAAAGAAAAGGGTGGGGCTGAGAAGGCAAGAGATAAAATGCTGAAGCCTCTAAATGTCACAAACGTCACGACACGACATATTTAGCAGCACAGCCAGCAGGTACCTCCTTACTGTGCCTGTGACACAGGTAGCATGTGAGAGAAGTTTCTCTGTTCTCAAACACAAAAAAAGTAGAATAAGAAACACACAGTCACAAGAACACCTGGAAACATTCATGCTGATGACTACAGAGAAAGACATCCTCATGTCCCTTGACAATGACTTGGTCATAGACAGAGTTGCAGAAAATAGCGACCTGTTGAAGAAAATACTTATCCCCCAACATTGAGTAAGGTGAGTATTCAAGTTAACCTGCATACTAAAACCTCTTTACTTTGTGATTTATCATAACTCATACAGTACTATGTGTTGTGTGTTTCAGATAACTGTTTTGGTTCAGCCAGAAGGACTGCAGTATGCTGAGACCTCCATTTCTATGTGCGTATTCAAGTTAATCTAGAATAATATACTTTTAATATAACATCTAGTCAACATCAGCACTGTTGCTATAATTGTGATGGTTTGATATCATAAGCCACAATTAAAGTCTTGTAACACTCATGCCAAGCATTGTTGTTGCCGAGTTTCTGCACGCCGATTACTTTTTAGTCCCAGTCCGTCCCTGGTTGGGACATTATCTATATAATGAAATACATGGAGGTTCAGATAATCACAGAATTTCAGACATGAAATAGAGCGATACACTGTTCAGTTTTCTTTCCAAATCTTAAGAGTTAACATTCTACCTTATTCTTTAATGTCTCATTTTAGTTACAGCAGTTTGTTTCCATATTCGTGTTGCGGTAAGTGCATTGTCCTGGATTTTTGCGAATCTTATGTAATGATAAAAGTTTAATATGTTTTCATTTACATTCATGAATGAAAACACTAAGCCACTTGTTCCTGTGGGCAATGGCTTGTAGTTTTTCCAAATTTTTCTGATTTCCCCACATAATCTCTCACCTGCCATGGGAAACTAGGACATGTTTTTACTTTGTCGTACAGAAAATGGAACGCAAAAAGATGAATGGTGGAGTGTATGGCATTTGGCATTTGGTGACAAATACGTTATTGCTTTGCGCACAGCAGCAAACAATCCAAGTGCTGCTTTGGAGAGTGAGCTGTCACAGTCTCCGCACCCAGACAGCATCACACCATAAATATCAATAAAAGAGAGAAAAAGAGTTGTCCTCAGGGAGATGCAAGGAAGGTACATGAATTAAAAATGTCACCGATAACTTTTGGAAAAGGGAAGCAGGTCTGCGGCATGTCTCTCAGTTCGTTCATGCACAAAACAGATTTTGCCTTCAGGGAGTTAAAATTGTTGAATGCGAACACCTGTCACCTATAATGGGAACAACTGGATAACCATCAATCAAGAGCTGATTTTTTTTTTAACTAAATACATTTAATGAACAAGTTGTCACAATAATAAACCACTCAGCTAAGCAGGTTATTATTAAAAAATAGAACACATATTGCATTGACTTAAAAAAAAAAAAACACACACACATCATGGAGCCATTTTCACATGTATTTTTCTTTGCAGAAAAAAACTCCTTCATGTGGACTTAAAAATAGAATTATTTTGTCAAATGAGAACATGCCCAAAACACGATAAACCATTGAAATTAAATTTTAGATCATATTTTACAGTATCTACAAGTACTGTGACTAATGGCTAAGCTCCTAGTGGAGTCTTATATAAAACTCCATTGAGATGCTGTAAAATAATGATGATTAACGATTGTCAGTTTGTGTATCTGGAAGCTTATTAATCAAAGTGTAACTCCACTTGCTGTAATATATCATCTTTAAAGTCACAGACAAAGGCTTTAATTAATAGCATTCTTGCAGTGCTTGCCCCTTCTCCAAAGGGTTAAATGCAAAAGCTCATCGAGATATGAGAACAGCTTGAACCCAAAGACCTTATCAATTAGCCGTGTTATTTCCCTCGGAGGCCCAAAATAAAACGGCATTAAGAGTCACACCTGGTAAGACAGATGTGTTGGTGACGGCTATCTGGCCGCCTTTTGTCTTCCTCTGGTGACTTCACCTCTGAGACATACTCATAACTGAGACAGAGCAGCAGGTCGACTGGTTATTTATCAAATGCTCTGTAACTGAGAGGCTGGGAAACTAAACCTTAACCTGTTATGCTATTGAACTAAAGAATTACATGTCTTTTTCCTCTCAAGGTAACTGGCACACTGCGCTACTACTAAAATCAATGGGGATAAAAGTCACAGCTATTAAACTGGCTGGTTGAAATGTGTTTTCTGGAGGTTAATAAGAATTTTATCTATCTGCTTAGAAAATCGAAAAATTTCTACCCTTATGATTTTGAATTGGCCAGGCTAGCCAGAATGCAAAAGGACTATGTGATTTTTTTTTTTATTTGTCCCCTGACCTATTTCTCCTTAGCTACTCATTTATTAGCTATCCACAGGAGAAATGTAAGCTGCTGCAGACCTCCTGACCTATGCACCATTTTTGTTATTAACTTTCAGGCTTTTTTTCCTCATGCTGTTCCTTTCCATGTGATTTCTCCTGTGGTTAACAAGCCATTTATTAAGTTCTGTGTCCTTTCCCACTGGGAAAATACATCCAACACCTCCTGACCCACAGCTCATTTTAGCCTGATGAACTTTGGGCCTAAAAAGAAACCTTACCATAAATTCATAACAGAGATGGTGGAGATGTAGGAGGGTATTTATGAGGCTCAACTGTCTTCCAGGCAGACAGTAGGGAGGCTTCGAGAGACACCTTTCTTGACCTGCAGACTGATTTAGCCATGCAGCCTACACCATATACACAAACTTGCGCTCTTCCAGCACAAGTAAACATGCTTAAAATGGGAAATAGCTCAAATCTTTTGTTGTAGGAAGAAAAATAACATATATGTCCTGAAGTTTCATCTCATAGACATTTTGTTTCCATTTGAACAGTATACCTGCAGTGCTTTGAGACTGTACACTGTTTACAGCTCAGTCAGCTCAGTTTTTTTTCTTCAGCCTACGGCAATGCATTTTTAGTTTTCTATTGAATGTAGTATAGGCAGTTTTTTTTTTTCTAAATCACCACTCTACATATTGAGAAATAATGCACTAGTTTGTGTACTTGGTTGTTTAACCATTGTAGATTTTCACCCTATAATTATACTTAAGTATTTAAGGCTATTTCAGATTATTTGTACACAATGTACAGACTGGAGACAGGGGAAAAACTTGAAACCTTTATCCCTAGACTGGTGATTTGGTAGCTATGTTATGCTTTGAGTCCATGTCTCCTGTAAGAGGGAGAATCTCTGTAAATGAATGCAAAGTTATTCTGAGTTATCGGTTTTATTGAATGGATCTTTATGGAAGTCAGCTCTTTCAGTATATCTATGCTCACATCCATAAGACACAAGGGGCCAGATCTCAAACCCAACTGAAAACCTATTAGAGATTTACCACTAATATGTTAGACATCGCTCTTCACCACCATTATCAACGCATTAACTGTGTAAATGTCTTCAGCAGAAAACATCTTTGAATGCTGCAGACTGGTCAAATCAATGCAAAAGCTCAATGAAAGTGTACAGATGCAATTTCTAGCAAACCTTTACTTGAAAACACTTTAGTAATTGTTGCTAAATGTAATAAACTAGATATCACATTTAGTGTGCTACTGATGGGTAGCAGTCACACTCACCCACTTCAGTTGATGTGTAGCAGCCAGTTACTGGCACCAAGGTGTGTAATTATCTATTTTAGCTACCCCAGATAGGAGAATGAAGACAGCACCAGTACCAGCCATCTGGCTGTGTGAGAACTCAAGTCTCTGCTGGCAGAAACACAAATGTGTTTTCACCATCCCTGCTCAAACACCCACCGTAAAAACCTCCGCTCTTCTTGTTTTACAGATTGTGCATTTGTCACGGTCACTTGGACTCTGTCTCAGATTTTGTGTGCGCCTTTATTCCAGCTGCCAGTCAAATGGCCAGCGAGGCTTGTTTTACATCTCCTGGCCTGACAAGCATTTATACTGTAGAATAACACTGCAATTTGCAGATGAAAGGGAAGTTCTTTTATATCTTTGCTATTCTAAAATTGATGCCTCTTTATTAAATTTTGGAAACAATTTAAATGCATTGTGTTAGTTCTTTGTCTGGTAAACTTAAGCAGCCCATGTTGTGTTAGGTTACGCTGTCTTTTCTACTGAAACTTAGGTAAGGGGCATCCCGAATCTAGGGTTTTCTCATTAGCATGCAACCTTTCTATCATAATCCTAAACTCATTCTTGGAACTGACTTTAATTGGAGCACATCTACACATGTAAATAATGCATCACCACATATCGCATAATTTCTGAGGTAGTGGTCGATAATAACGTTAACTAATTCTAGCCTGCACACAGTCACTTTATATAGTTTCACTCAGGGGACTGACGTAGAGACCTAGAGGTCTCACAATATCTCATTATGCCAATAATGAGACCTCCATAGAAGTTGTGTTTTTATTTGCAGTGGGATGTGGAAGATGGGGGAATATCTAGTGTAGCAACGCAACAAGGTGGGGGGAAAAAAAACTAAATAATAAAGAAAACATGTAAGAAAATTTTATTCTGACCTCCTGTGAATGATTTGTTTCTTTTGCATACAGGCTGTTATCAGCTGGCTGGTGCTACTTTCGGATTAAACTGAATTGAACAAGACAGAAAAAGGTGGAGAGCTATGCTGTAAAAGGGTGAGACACAGCAAGAATCTTGGCAGTGTTAAACAACGGATGGCAGTGAAAACAGTTCAACCACTAATTTTTTCTGCCAGTTTATTCCTTGACAGCTTTTAAGGAACCACCTTAAGGAAGTCCGACTCCATCCCCACAACATGAGTAGCCTAGGGGATCAGTTTATTGAGTCTGTTGTCATCTGCAACCCTCAACCTGCTGCCCCAGCAGGGTGACCTCAACCTGCTTTGTTAAGTGTTTTGAGCATATTTTGATGGGGAAACCAAGTATCAAGGCGCCAACTTCCTCCAGCAGCAAAGGAATGCCGTCCTCAAAACAAAGCCACCCCGAAGACTCACCGGAGCCAGCTTCTCTACAAAACAGCGACATGGTTGACATTTTGGCATCCATAGATGCCTGTGGTGGGCGCATTTGGCACTGTCCTGGACTTGGTGGTGCTCCGGGACATTGTCATTGCAAATCCTTCACCACCCTGTGTCGGCATGGGGGAAATGAGGGTGCCTATTGAGCAGGATGTTTCCTGGCTTTCTCCTTCTGGTGATCGCCTCTACTTCCTGGTCTTACATATGGTGGCCCTCCCTTTCCCCTACACCCTCATACAACTCATCACTCATACACATAGGCTCTTGATGAAGGGTTGTCGGTCGCATAGGTCACAGCGGGCAGAGCTATTCACGTGACTCTGTTGGCTGTACTGCATGGCAACTTACCCCTGCCCATGAACACCACAGATTGTCCTGCACCAGTCCGACATGCACAGTTTCATTTCTTTATATTTTGTTTCCAAGGAGCAGGCTCTTGGAATTTTTAAAGTGGTATTTGAACACTGGCTGCTTTTTCACTAATTTCAGTGCAGTCCTTGTACCTGATCATGTTCAGAGGAATAATAAGTTTATTTGTTGAACAGACCTATGATCCATCCACACTTAAAAAGGCAACTAAAAAAGGGGATCTGGTCAAAATTGGTAAAATTATGAACAAAGAAAAGTACAGTAAGATTTTGATTCACCATTACCATATCATCTGGAAAGTGTCTGATAGGTGTCGCCTTCATAACAATGACCCTAGCACACCCAATATGTTTTTAATCTTTGTACACCCGGATAGAAAAACACAACTCCCCAGACCTCAGCATTATTAAAGCAGTGTGCAATCATCTTGACTGTAACAAACGGCAGCCAGCATCCAAAAAGAGGTTTGAATGTCCTTAAAGAAGCTAAGAAAATATTCCAAAAGACTACTTACCGAAATTACAAGAAAGGTTGACAAAAAGAAATCAAGCAAATTTATTAGAATTGAACAAACTCTGTTTTTAACTTTTGCTTTTACCTTATACATTGTATTTCCATATACAGTGGCTTGCAAAAGTATTCGGCCCCCTTGAACTTTTCCACCTTTTGTCACATTACAGCCACAAACATGAATCAATTTTATTGGAATTCCACATGAAAGACCAATACAAAGTGGTGTACACGTGAGAAGTGGAACAAAAATCATACATGATTCCAAACATTTTTTACAAATAAATAACTGAAAAGTGGGGTGTGCGTAATTATTCTGCCCCCTTTGGTCTGAGTGCAGTCAGTTGCCCATAGACATTGCCTGATGAGTGCTAATGACTAAATAGAGTGCACCTGTGTGTAATCTAATGTAAAAAGTATCTAAAGTACAAATACAGCTGCTCTGTAAAGCCCTCAGAGGTTGTCTAAGAGAATATTGGGAGCAACAACATCACAAAGTCCAAAGAACACACCAGACAGGTCAGGGATAAAGTTATGGAGAAATTTAAAGCAGGCTTAGGCTACAAAAAGAATTCCCAAGCCTTGAACATCCCACGGAGCACTGTTCAAGCAATCATTCAGAAATGGAAGGAGTATGGCACAACTGTAAACCTACCAAGACAAGGCCGTCCACCTAAACTCACAGGCCAAACAAGGAGAGCGCTGATCAGAAATGCAGCCAAGAGGCCCATGGGGACTCTGGACGAGCTGCAGAGATCTACAGCTCAGGTGGGGGAATCTGTCCATAGGACAACTATTAGTCGTGCACTGCACAAAGTTGGCCTTTATGGAAGAGTGGCAAGAAGAAAGCCATTATTAAAAGAAAACCATAAGAAGTCCTGTTTGCAGTTTGCCACAAGCCATGTGGGGGACACAGCAAACATGTGGAAGAAGGTGCTCTGGTCAGATGACACCAAAATAGAACTTTTTGGCCAAAATGCAAAACGCTATGTGTGGAGGAAAACTAACAC
>VURO01023089.1:6155-28709 GCA_015108175.1 Pelvicachromis taeniatus
TGCAGTGCCGCAAATTCGTCTTAAACAAAGGCAGCTGCACAGTGGGGGGGGTGGGGGGGTGTTGTTGTTTTTTTTTTCTTTGACTCATATGGCAATAACTCCTCCTTAAACACAGTGTTATATAATAGATTTGTCCACTGAAGCATGTGGACACATTAAACAGAATGTCATTTATCAAGGGTACTTGGAGAATAAACCAGTATAGCATCAATACCGTGCCTCCGTCCCCAGCAGCTCAATTAGCTGAGGGACTTGCATACTGGGGAGGGAAAAAAATGGTCAGTGCCCACAGTTTGTCAGAATAACACTGGCTGATTAAGGTGGGGTGCAGATTGTTTGGTATGTAAGTCATCATTAGAAATAACTGTATGCTGCTTGCTTCTTTTTTTTTTAAATTATTATTATTATATTGTGTAACAGAAAAATTGTTTCTCAGATATCAACATTTAAAAGCAGAAAAAAGTGTTAGAATGATACAGATTATGGAAATGACAGGCCTCTTTTTTGTCTCCTTTCTGTTTCTCACTTCGGCTTCTACTTCTCTCCTAAATGTGTCAATTACATATTCTTCTCTTCGCCTCCTCATCTCTACGCCGACCCTCTGTCAGTGCTGAGTGCAGCAGCAGGGAGAGGGAGGCTCGAGATGTGTGCGTTCCTCCTGGAACGGGGGGCAGGGCTCGAGGAAGCAAACCGCAGAGGAATGGTCCCTCTGCTTAGTGCTACCAAACATGGACACACACAGGTGAGGAGGTTCTTCTCCTTAACACTTCTGTCTTCTGTTTTTTCAGTTTTTTTTCTGTATTTCTTTGTTTTTTGGATAACTCCCCTCACTTTCCCAGGTTGCCGAGCTGCTACTGAAGCAAGGTGCGGACATCAACGCCACTGATAAGCAGGGACGCTCTGCGCTGATACTAGCCACCTCTGAGGGCCACGCGAGCACTGTTGAACTTCTGCTGTCAAAGGGTGAGAGTAAGCACCTTTCACAGTGAGATCCAAGTTTTTTTTGACACATATATATATATGAACTGGAGAGAAATATTTTTATTGTTTATGGTCCCAGGTGCTTCTCTGTCCTCTGCTGATCAGGAGGGGCTGACTGCGCTTAGCTGGGCCTGCATGAAGGGCCAGAAAGGTGCGGTGCAGCTTCTGGTGGAGGCAGGAGCTGACCTGAACCATCCAGACAGACAGGGACGGACTCCGCTTGATCTAGCTGCCCTTAACGGGGATGCAGATACAGTGGGTTTTATGCTTATTGACAACATCCTGCAAATCATGTGATTAAAAGATGATTAGCGACACACAACACATAATTGCAATAAATTGTAGATAAATGTCACAATTACTGTAATAACCATAACAATCTTCATGCGGCGCTCTGCGCAGGACCTCAAATTTCCACCGCAGTTCATGCAGTCAGTCTTCAATCCAAACGTTTTGGCTTTGATTTGTTCCGCTGATGAGCCGGAGAGTAATCAAAAACTCTGATAATCAACAGTTTTTCAAAGTCAGCAGCAGAGAGCGCGCCTGCTAATTCAGTGAGGCTTACAGATCGTAATCAATGAGACTATTTGAAAATCAGCATTTCATCGTTGAAGTAATTAATTTAAGTATAAATATGTTAATATTATTCAATGAATGTTCAGGTGCATTGCCTGGTGGAAAATGGAGCGGTGCTGGAGAGAGCTGACAACGGTACCAGAGGTTCAGACCGAGCAACTGGCTGCCAGAACCCGGCGCTGGTGGCGTCGCTGCTTAAGAAAGGATCCAAAATGGGTATGAACCTCTTTTTTTCTTTTCTTTTTTACCTTAGCAGGCTTGTAGTAAAGGCCACAACTAAAAAGAAAAAAGAAAAGGTTTGGAAACTTGTAGGTTTGTCTGTAGTGCGGTGGTTTACGTATTCACTTAAAGAGCAAAAGATCCCTGCTTTGATTTCAGGAAGAGACGCCAAGCAATGTTTAATAAGTCCATCCATCCATTCGCTTCCACTTATCCTTTTTCAGGGTCGCGGGGGGCGCTGGAGCTTATCCCAGAGAGGCAGGGTACACCCTGGACAGGTCGCCAGTCTGTCGCAGGGCTAACACACATAGACAGACAACCATTCACACCTATGGGCAATTTAGATTTTCCAATTAAACTCCCCACAAACTGCATGTCTTTGGACTGTGGGAGGAAGCCGGATGACCTGGAGAGAACCCACGCAAACACGGGGAGAACATGCAAACTCCACACAGAAAGACCCCGGCCTGATGGTGGAATTGAACTCAGGACCTTCTTGCTGTGAGACAACAGTGCTAACCACTGTGCCACCGTGCTGCCTTGTTTAATAAGTGTTTAATAAGTGTGCAGAGTAAATGGAGTGCAAACCACAATTTTCAAGTTCATATGCAGCCTTGCATTATATTGCAGATTTATTATGTGAAAAGCAAATCTGCATAAGTATTGCTTAAACTACATGAAGGTAATCATAGGATAGATATTTGTTTTGCAAAGCGGAAAAAAACTACTACTACTACTAGTAAGTAGTAAGTAGCTTACTAGTTCAGAGACGATATATTCAAATATATGTAAAGAACCTAAACCTAAATTAAATTTACACATTTGAATTGACGCTTTTCAGAGTCATTACTTGATAATATTGTAATATTATGTTGCAGCTGTTGGTAGTTTAATTACTTATATGTTGCTCACTAGTTTAAACTGTAACAATTAAATCATTTATTACCAAAATAACAAGTAAGTAAAGCTTAGTATGGAGTAAAAAAAACATAATAATTGGACTCAAAATGTAGTGGTGTAAAAGCAGCATAGCATAGAAATATTTCAATAAAGTACAAGTACGTTAGACCTGAGTAAAATCATAAACAATCATATTTCAGGGGGGCGGGTGAATCCCTTTAATCGCAGAGGTTCACTTACAGTCTATACTGTAAATGTTTTGCACTGTATTCAATGAAACCACCAAAAGCACAGCTTTTTATGTGTCTGCTTTGTTAGGAGCAAGGCAGTGAAGATGCATAGGTACCCATAGCGTTCCAGATTTTTCCCATTCATCATCGTCTTCTCCCGTCACCGTCTGCCACACTGATTGATTACAGGCTCCTGATTCAAAGTTTCATGTCTGCTTCTCAAGCACTCTTACGCCTTAAAATTGGAAGAGTTTTGAACCAAAACAGAAAGCGGGATCATCTGAGTAACTGCTTCAAACAAAAGTTGTTTCTTTTTCCTGTGGGATTAACCTTTCAATCGTGTCTTTAGACTGTGACCCACACAGGCATGGAGGAACCACACAAGCTCCACACTGAAAGGTCAACGCTGACCACGCCTTCTCGCTGTCATCAAACTAAAGAACAAAATAAAATGTTCTGTGTCTTTGAGGAATAAGTAATCAGGAAAAAAAAAAAAAACTAATCTAAAAGAAATTTAAACATTGTTACTGTAATAAGAAGAGCGTTTGGAGTAGCGAGAATATTGCACAATCATCAGGATCCCTTAAACCAGTTCAATTTAGTTTATGTTTGAAGCACATTTGTCTCCCAGGCAATGTGGCGTACCCTGACTTATTACTTTTTGGAGAGGAGCTGCTTCGTTCAAAAGGGAATTATTTATTAGTCCCACACATTAAAAACAAATGTGATATTTCCTTGCAAACAGTAAACGAGAACCAAAAAGGCTGTGATATGACGCAAACACCCGACAGGATAGCAGTGGTTCAGAGGAAGAGGTAACTCCTCCTACATGGTCCTAATCTAGTCACCTAGTTGAGCTTGAGTATCTTTTAAAAGCAATCCATTAAGACCAGGCCCCAGATCCAGTTGCCATGACAACTTTGCTCCCGTCATTGCTCCTCTTCAAAACTAATTATTGTACACTAATTTTTCTTCGCTAATTGCAGCATGACATCTAACACAGCATAAAGTCGAATCGACGCGTCTCAGGCTAAGCCCATCGCTCAAAGTGGGCTCGTATTCGCCTTGAACCAATCAATGACTCTTTACGGCTGGATAGATCGTTGATTACTGCCACACGCGAGCAGTTTTACATCCACTTGTCTAACTCCCTTCTCACCCCTCTCTCTCTCTCCTCTCTCTTTCTCTCTCCATCCCTGGTTGCTCCCTGTTATCAAACAAAAGGCTACAGAACAGCTCCGCACGATCGATCAGGTACATGACATATGTGACACATGTAACATCCAAAGAGCAAGAGATCAGGTGAAGCAGGATAATACAAAAAGTTTTTGTACCCCTCCATCAGGTCATGCTACGTGGGCTATGGCTTCCTCCAAACCAGACATTCTCCTCATCCTGCTGCAGAAGCTGATGGAGGAAGGGAACTTACTTTACAAGGTGCGGTATGGCGAATGTTACGGAGCACGTGTGCTGGGGAACGATTAGTTGTCAGTAACCCGCTCTGAGTCCTTCTTATCTTTCACAGAAGGGACGTATGAAGGAAGCCGGCCAGCGTTACCAGTATGCCCTACGGAAGCTACCGCGTGAGGGGCAAGGAGAGGAGCTGAAAGGCCTAAAAGAACTGCGAGTCTCCCTCTATCTAAACCTTTCGCGCTGCCGCAGGAAAACCAACGTAAGACTCACAGCTGTGCCAAACCGCTCCTACACTGTTTAACATCGGCAGGTGTATTGGACACCTAGGGGAAGGGCAGTTAGGGCGGCCGAGGCAAGATACATGGTATCCGGCGATGTATTACTTATCTGTATCAACATAAAAAGAAAATGTCTATGCTGGTATACTGCAATGTAAAAATATAGCTGCTTTTCAGATCTAATTTCAGGCCTCCCTGGTAAACAGAATGTACTTGTAAGACCTGGAAGCAGGTGGTGACATAATGAATAACTGTGTGCCGTTAGTGCGGAGATAGATGTGTGTGTGGCCCGCAGCCAGGGCTGGAACCCACCCTGGTGATGACAGACGTCCTAACAGACTGTGTAAAAATGCCATCCTTAGGGTCAGTGTGGCCGATGAATAATGGAGCAGATAATGTGATGTGATAAGGTCACTCTCTCTGGCAGGCTGAGTCCACTCTCTTTCCTTCTCTGTGGCTCTGCAGGGGGTTTATTTACAGTGGCCGCACTAACGCGCTGGCTAAAATCCACATATTACAGCTGAACGCAGGCACTAAGGGCCAGCAGGGAGACTACATGATACCATCATTAAACATTCAACAGCGACGCTCACAATCTCACATTCAAGGCTGTCGTTTTGACCTCACTCTGAAGGACAGAATCACAGTGTGTTGGTGTCATTAAATATTCACCTGAGAGTGATGATGGGAGCAGTAAAAACCTGCAGGAAAGGCAAGCCGCTCTCCTTCTGTTCCTGGTCAATAAAAATGATTGCAGCGCGAGTTCGGTTTCATTAAACAGGCTTTGATCCTCAGCTCCATATAATGAAGTGGCAAACAAACAGTAGTTTTCTTTTTTTTATTACTGGAATGGCCTCAAAGTATTTCTGCAGAGCCGACACTCTCCAGGCTAGGCACTTAGAAACGCAGCTGATCATACAGTGGGGTTTATTTGTTGCTGCACGTCACAGCGTCACATTTAATTTTAAATACAAACAGCGCGTGTCACTGAAACCTCTTTTTCTGCAGGATTTTGGCATAGCTGAGGAGTTTGCAACAAAAGCCCTGGAACTGAAACCAAGGTCTTATGAAGCCTTTTACGCCAGAGCCCGGGCCAAGAGGAGTAGCAGGTACAACAATATTCAAGTATACTTTCGAGCCAAACCCTTTTGCTTAAAGGAAATTCTTGCGAGAAAAGGGCCGCGTCTTCTCTGTATTTTTAAAAAAGTTCCTTTTGTTCGTTTTCTCGGTCCTCCCCAGGCAGTTTGCTGCAGCGCTGGCAGATCTCCACGAAGCAGCACGACTCTGCCCGTCCAACCGGGAGATCCGACGCCTGCTGGTGCGAGTAGAGGAGGAATGCAAGCATCATCAGAAGCTTTCCAGCAACAACTCGGCACAGGGTTACAACAGGGACCCTCACACCCACCATCATCAAGCCACAGAGGAGGAAACGGACGTCTTTTCACAGGGAAGTCTGGAAAGGCACATCCCAGCAGAGCAGGCCGATGCGGAGAAGGAAGACGAGAAGGAGGACGGCGAGGAGGTGAGCCTGCAGTGTGGGAGAAGTCCTGAATTTTGGCCTCTGAATCCGTACGCTCCGAACAGGACTCTCCCCGGAGCTGTGGCCTTTGGATTAGGAGATCAGTCGCCGAGCTTTCATCAAGAGGAATATGTACAGAACCAGCTGTTTGTGGACATGCCTGAGCCAGTTCCTGCTGTAAACAGGCAGCTACAGAGCCAGGGCAGCAGGACTCATCACCAGTGCCACTCCCTCCAGTCAGGGAGCAGGATTGGGGGCAGGCCTCTGTCTCTTTGTGGCCCTTCTAGTCCTTTGCCAGGTAGACACATCTCCACCTCTCTGAGGCCTGCACCTGTTATGGGTATCGACATCGGCCCTGGATCCTGTGAACACTCTGGGCTCAGTCCTACTGAGCACTATCACCCTATGTCCCCCAACAGCTCCTCCCCACCTGGACCTCTGCAGATGTACCAGCCGCGCTCCTCCAGCTTCTCCAGGGGCTCTGACAGGCTCTCTACCCACTCTGTTGCTCTGGATGGCCTGGCTCTCGCTTTAGGTGCTGGTATGGAGGTTAGGCGGGAGGGTGGTGGAGCAGGAACAACAGGCTCAAGGGGTTCCAGCTCCAGTCAGGCCTCCAGTGGGAACCTGTCAGATGGGGGCAGGCAGCAGGCACCAGATGTCCCGTGCCCCATCAAGAGCAGCGGTAGCTTCAAGACAAAACCTGAGCTAAAGCCCCGGCCCTTTATGGGGGTCATGGACAAAGCGGTGCGAGTCAGCCAGCAGGCGTCTGGCCTGAGCCGGCAGGGAGGAGGGGTGGAGAGCTTCAGCATGTCCGTGATGGAGTTCCAAGGGCTGAACAATGAGTTCAAACACGCATCATTCCAGGAGCAACACTCTGTCAGCCAGAGCAACAGCCAGCAGCAGGGCCGCGAGTTTGGAGACCGGCTGCACCAGCGAGAGGGCAGAGGCACCATATCCTCCCAGCTACGCTTCCCAGAGGGGAGGCACAGACAGGCGAGCCTGACGAGAGACAACCCAGCCCTTCATATGGCCCCCATAAAGCCCAAACGCTCTTTTATAGAATCCAACGTCTGAGCGTAGTTTCTCAAAGCACAGGAACAGGCTGGGGGTTTTTTTCAACAAGCTATGTCCCACATTAGGTAGCAAGGGAGGCGGTGGTGAGAGCGGCTCCCTCCCCTGAGCCTGTTTTGTAGATTTATGCTGCTGCACTGCATTTACAATCTAGAACCAGTGTTCAACTCAGGCTACTACGCTTTTGCTTACATGTATACAGCTAGTGTATTCAAGAAGACCAGACATACCTTAAATAGGGATTTAAAAAAAAAGAAAAGGAAAAAAAAAAGAGTAGTCCATTGTCTCAACTTTTAATTCATGATATCGGATATAGAAATCTCAGAAAGCTTTGTGCACGAATATATGAAACCTCACGCTGTTTGTTGCAGGATATGACCATTTCTATTGTGAAGTGTCTTTTAAAAAACATTTATATTTGTACGGTGTACACTATATTTGCAGATTATCTATTTCCCTGTAAGTGGTTATCTGTCAGCGTTACGGGCTTCAGAACTGATTACTTCGTGTACCCGAGATCCTTTTTCTTGGTACATTTGATTAGAAAAGAAAAAAAAAAAAAGGCACTGTACATGATATTGTTGGACAGCTTCTTGTCATAATCTTACAAGTGACTGCTTCAGTATTCACAGTAAATGTTATTTATTTTTGCATAGCAGAGAAAATATTCATATGAAGTGTTTATTGGTTTATTCAGACTTGAGAAAGAGCTTTTACAGAGTGTGGGATAAAGAGAGAAAACAGAAACTTAAGACTTAATATATGTTCATAGTTGTCATATACACTTTTCAGAGTCATACTATGGATTACACAGTATTACCACATTATTATTGTGGTATAATAAAATATTCATGGATGACTACATTTCTACAGCTCATTCTTTCATTGTACTCCATAAAATGTTGCTTAAAGCTTTGGAGTGAGCGGGTGGGAGAAAACGGCCTTTCACAGTAACGTTCACGTAACTCGCCTTAATTGACACTAAACAAAGCCTTTTAAGTCAATTTCCCTGCGTTTTCCTATATAAACCAAGAATTCGGGAACATTTTTGCTTTATAAACTGCAGCAACTGGTGCTGTTAAAAGAAGAGCGAAGCGTGCCCCACCTTTACCTTTCCCAGGCATCACAGTTTAAAGACATGCTATCATCATATGGTTTTAATCATTTTAAACAGTATCCTTTTTTTTGGGAAAAGGGTTGTAATAAACATCGATATAAAGGAGTGCTGGAGCCATTGTGAATGTCGCACATTGTTTTCACGGACTATCTTTATCCAGCCTGGGCTTGAGCATTTCAGGTCCCACCATCTTGGCTTTTCTGAACCACAATTTCTCGTGTGAGGAGTGGAAATGAGTTGGAAACTGACAAATACCACACACACGAGCGTCATCTTGTATTCGGTGAGACTTTAAACTTGTGACTGAGTTCATAAAGTCAGCAGGAAGGTGTTTACTGAGGCCATTATTGAAGCGAGCGGGATAGATTTCTAACAGGCTTCTTATGGAGCTCGCTTCGTTGTGCAACCAGTGCAGTCGCCCCCTGCTGGCTAATAGAAAGAATGCAGGTGAAAGGCACTTCCACATTGTCGTCACTGTTCCAACACAGCAGCTATGTTCATCTTTCATGTACAGCCTAATCAACAAGGTTAAAGCAATCAAAATAAAATGCACTGTAGAGTCTGCTGAGCTACAGTTAGTGCAAATAGTGTTTTTCACTTCCAATTACACTTATGAGACTCTCTAATCTCAAGGGGTTGTTATTAATGCAGGTCCTACATCCCTTTACTTCCCGTCACCTTGTTTATCTGTGTTTACATGACCTTTATTTATATATATCAATTATGCTAATCGATTTAACATAATAATAAAACAGCTACCTATTTGTAAAGTGGGGATAGGGGAATCATTAGAAGCAAAGCAGGCAAATAATTTTCCCCATTCTTCAATGATCAGAAATCGAAGCAGGGATTTCACAGGAAGGACCAAATATAATCCTAAATATGAGGAAACTGAAAACATAATCCAGCCTCAAAGTGACATATTTCCTGCAGCCAAAGCCAGATGAATTTGAGTGAATATTTAAGTGCATTCTTCAAAACTCATGCTGATCTTTTTTCCCCTCTGTGTGATAGCAGGATTCAGGTCGGTCGTTTAAAATCTGGCTAACTATCAGGCACACCTGATCCTGAAACCCTGCTGTGGGCATTTATCTGAGCGCAGCATCCTGCTTCTCTACACTTTAGTGAAAAATCATTAGCACACCGGCTCAGACGTCTCCTGGATGTCTAGTGGCTGGTCTTCCAGCGACCAATAGCCATCTTCAGGGTGTGGTTAGGGGTGAGCAGAGTCGTCAGCAAGGGGAGGTTGGTCATGGGGCTAGAGCGGTTTTTGGTGCTAATCCAGCTCTCAATGGCCTCTTTTTCATATGAGTAGCCATCTGTTTGGGGTGGGGAAAAAAACCCTCTGTAAACGACACAAACAAGCGCAAAGTAATGATGAAACACACGATCGATGATCTCAACTCACCGGCAGCAATAACCGGCTCCTTCATCAGTTCTCTGGTGATTGGACACAGGAACTCATCGGGAATGCCTAAACACACTGAATCACTCTTCAGCTCCTCCACCTTCCTCAGGAGTTTACTGCGCAGGCCGACTGACTCTACAGACACACATCAGCCACAGAACAGAGGCACATAAAGACTCGGTGTGCACCGATTCAAAGAAAAAAAACAAAATGAAAAGGAAAATAGCTGAGCATCAAGTGGAACAAGCTGAACTGACCCAAACACTGACAATAATATCAACACGATGAAGCCTGTGAGCATTTGTTATTCGTGTCTTTAGCACTTTGCGCTCTCGGATGACAAATGTGAGCGTGGGTGAGAGTGAGACCATAACCATGTCTGCTGTCTGTCCAATTCAAAGATAAATGCCCAGCAGCTACCCGGGGGCCAATTTTACTCTGAAAATAAAGAAAATCATCACGCAGAAATGATAGTTTACAAATAAACAATCTCATAAACAATGCCTTAACTGCAAATGAACACAAAAGACTTTAAACATTGAGTGCTTTCCTCTCAAAGAGGCATTGATTTCACTCTCGGCTTTGAAAAACATGCCGGGGTGCTTCGTCTCGGTCTCTCTCTGTCATTGTATCAGATGAAACAGACTACTACTCAAACACTCGTCTCCAAGTTAGTTCTGGTTAAAAGCAAGGTGGGATTCACGCGGCG
Source organism: Pelvicachromis taeniatus (assembly GCA_015108175.1). Taxonomy (NCBI): domain Eukaryota; kingdom Metazoa; phylum Chordata; class Actinopteri; order Cichliformes; family Cichlidae; genus Pelvicachromis; species Pelvicachromis taeniatus. Next base: position 16,577 of record VURO01023089.1, read on the forward strand.
TTACTAAAAACAGAACATTGTGAACGCGAGCTGCCGCGGCGAGGAGTGATTGACGGCGGCTGTGGGATGAAAATGACGGCACGGCAAATGCAACAAACATTTGCTGACAACTACGTGACGAACACAGGCCTAGCTGGTAGACTGACATCGACAACATAACGCTCCGACTTTGCCGAGCAGTTTCACTTGATGGTGGAAAAAAGGGGGAGGAAAAAAAAACCCCCAAAAAATCCAAAAGCGTCTGATCAACTAAAAATAATACATTCAGACAGACTTGGAAATAACCAGTAGGGCTTAGGTATAAATCCTTGATACCTTATGGGGAATTCTGGTTTGATGATTGGGTTATGTAACTGATGAAGCGCTCCAGATTAAAAGTCCGAACTGCTAAGGTCCCCAAAGCTTAGTGCTTTCCCAGTGCAGCCTAATATTACATAATCTTGCTGAGTAAACCCCCCCCCCCCGTCAGCACTCATTCCTTCACCATTACTTTGATTTAATATGCCATCTTTTATCCATGTAAATAGGTGCAAAAATCCCAATCCGCACGCGGCCGTGCTCATTCTCACAAGAGACCCGGCGTGTAATGCTCATAAGACCGGGCTTTCATCCTTCTGTTCTGGACAAAAAGAAAAGCATTAGGACTGTGGGAGAAGGAGGGAGAGGGGAAGCGGCGGCGCCGCTCTCGCTGAGCAGCGTGTGATGCTCGTCTTCCTCACCGACGTGCAGCTCTGACGCCAGCGTTTCCTTGGTGAGGCTGAGCAGCTCTGTCCCATCTATGTTATTGGCCTTAAATCTGTCCACCAATCCCTCGAGGCCTTCCTCCAGCAGCCACTCTGACACATCGTCCTCCGACCAATCGCTGACCAGCAGCTTCAATCGGCCTCCCGAGGCTCTCCCTAAGAGGGTGAGTCAAAGCAAGACGGTCAGTCCTCGACAGCTTTTGAAAAATGGACACACAATTCTCCATGCAAGGTGAACCTGGAGTCTGGCTGACTGCTTATTGATCGTGAGGCTGTGGCTGCGATAAAAATACATGTTTGAAAGATTCATATGAAACCAAACGTGAATAGTATGATTAGGACAAAACTGACCACAGGCTTTGGTGCACACTTTGTCTCAGGACTGGAATATTTTTGTGCAGAATATCACAACACATAATACAGTAAAGCACATTTTTCTGTCTTCTCACCTTTGGTTGAAGTCTGAGCAGATTCTTCTGCAAGACAAACAAAGGAAAGAAAAAGACCCACAAACATGAGAAATGCAATGAAATCTTCGGGCCAGCTGCAAACACGTGAGAGTGGCGAGTGATCAAGGAAATGAGGGCGACCGCGAACCCAACATCTGTGCCCTTCACTAGGACACGAAGCTGCTTTAACATGTGAAATCTTAACACACACACAAAAAAAAGAGGCAATGATGCTCTCGACCTGTAACGCCGTTATTAAAGGTTATACTGATTTGTACTCAACAGAGAACATATAGGTTATAAGGTCTTTTAAAAAAATCCTCGGTTTTTCAGAGCTGGCAAAAAAGGAGCAATAAAAGCTGGCCTGTTACTGCTGAGTGTTGCTTGCTGTTGTACTCAGTCTGCTGTTGTTGTTGTTAAAGTGACATAGAAAATGTGTCCAAACAAGAAAAAAAAAAAAAGAAGAAGATAAAAAGAAAACCAACCAGGCAACAGCTTCCCGCCTTTCCGTTGGACGGGGAGGTGCAGTAAGGGAGAAAGACAAAAACAGATTACAGGAACATTTTTACAACTCATCAAAACATAGATGTGACTCTTTTATAGTGATGCATGTGTTTTTTTCCCCCCCTCCCTACCGTTTCCACTGCAACTATCCTCCAGCCTCCAGATGTTTACAGTCTTGTCCATAGATCCTGTAGCAATCAGCGGTGAGGTCGGAGAGAAGGCGCACGCTGTCACGTACCTGCAGCAGAGGATAACCACCTGAACGCTGCTTTGATTAATACAGGTCTAATTTCTCTATAAGATAATACTAACATTAAATTATGTTACCTACACATACTATTATGCATTGTGAATTTCCTTCGGGAATATTAAAGTTTTACATTATTCTGCAGTATATGCAAAAAGGAAAATGAAAAAAGATGTTAAGTGAAACTTTGTTATAAACGCGCACAAACAGAGTCTATAAAAATCAGCGATCAAGCCGGTGGAAAGCACCACATCTCAGTCCTGCTAAGCAGCTCGGCGACTTAAAGGGAATCTTTGATGCCAATTTCCAACTGCGTGTTTTTTTTTTTTTTTTTATCCTTGGATTTGCCTAGAGTAGCTTTGCATGATTCACAGTTCAGAATAATCCCGATTAATCTTACACTGGGGCTTGGTGCAGTTAATCCACTGTCTGAAAGAAACCGTTTTAGCTCCTTTTCTTTCACTTTAAGGCGACTTTCTTCTGAATGTCTGCTCGGGGGAGGAGTTTCTGTGCTCACGAGAGCCGTCATAAGAGGCAGATGGCTGTCCCTCCCTGAGTCTGGTTCTGCTGGAGAAAGTGACGGAGGCTTCTTCCTGTTAAAATGGAGTTTTTCCTTCCCACTGTCACCAGCGTGCTTTCACATAGGGGGTTGTGTACATGTTGGGGTTTCTTTTCTGTACTTTACAATATAAAGCACCTTAGTGACTGTTGTTGTGATTTGGTGCTCTATAAAGGAAAGTGAATTGAATTGAAGAGACGCCCACATTCATGCTCTCTGACCTAACGCAAAAGCAAAGAGTAGGAAAAAAAAAAACGCTCTGAAATTGAGTGATTAGGCTGAAGCCTAGTTCGAGCTGACAGGGAGTATTGGAACTTTGAATATGAACTTCCACTATTCTAACAGGAAATAAGACAAAGCGTAATAGGTCTGCTTGAAGCTTTAAAACTGCAGTTGTTTCCTAGATGGCCAAAAGTGTTTTTCGTTCTGGCTTGATGCTACATATGTCACAGTGATGAAAATGCTCTCCATCGGGACCAATTCAGTGAAAGCTTACCACGTTGAAAGCCGCACTGAGCATCTCAATAAGGATTAAAATCAAATTCTCAGTGGATTCAGTAAAGTCAAGGCAGCGTTAATGAGTCCAATCTCTCCCGAACCTAAGCTGGATTGCTGAGAAATGATGATCCACAAAAGCTAGCTGGCTTCACACAAATATCTCTACGATTAAAAGAGCTCAAAGAGAGGCACGCAGTAACCCAGCCTAAGAGAGTCTCACAATGTTGATATGATCAGTTTGTCTAGCTCAAAGCAGTTTCCTGAAGACATTTTGTCAAGTACTGAAAAAAACTTCTTCCCCATTTATCCACTTTTCCCTCAACTTGCCGCTTGCTTCCTCTTCAGTTAGTGATTTTCCAAAACGACTTTCATTCGCCCCGCTGAAAGGAGTCTGCTGCCTTTCAGACACAGGTGGCTGGATGGACGTATAAATAGCGTGCAAGTGTGATCATTCAACTGTGGTTTTTACGTGGGTGGGAGGGACAGAGTGAGAGTAGTCCTTTTTCTTAAAAAAAAAAAAAAAATCCACACGTTTAGGGACAACAATGCAACACAATCCGTTTTAATCATGTAGATTTCATGTGGATCACATCATGGGGGGAGTGCCAGCTGCAGTGGATTTCCCCACAAACATGATGAGTTTTGAATTTCATGTATTATTTTATACAGACGAGTTGTATACCAGCAGGGGCGGAGCAGGGTGGTGGCCACGGGCAGACTTGACACCTGGCACAACCAGTTAGGCACCAAAAACATACTGGAAGAGATTTAAATCCAGTACCTATTATTTCTAGCAGGATATTCGTCCTATATTTAGCTAAGCCTAACCTTGTTTTGGTGAAAAAAAACAAGGTCAGTAGTTTTTGATGTGTGTTATCACAAGAGTCACATATTCTGATTAGAGCTTCGAGTCAGAATACAAGTCAACAATGATGACTTAGCGCCCAAACACCTGTTAAAGATGTAGATTTCATAACAATTTAAAGCCTATATGAAAATATTATTATGAGGCGACTGCACAGGTCGCAGACTGACTCCAAACACTCTCAAATATGTCCAGTTTAATTCATAAACACAACCAGATTGCCAACGCGCTGCAATCAGCCAAAATCAGTCTGTGCTGATGTCCACAACTCATCTGCAACAGGTCTCTGTGCAAAAACAGGGCTATTTGCCAAGTGGTTGTATTCTGGTTATATTCCTGTATAAAAGCAACGTGGCTAAGCGCCCATGTCATTTCCATCAGTTACATCACCGTTCTGCACCATTCTGCAACTACGTCACTGTTTGTAGAGAAATGTATGAATTTCTGCTAGGAGAAATTAAAACAGCCCAAACAAGAACTCAGGTCTGTATAAAACAACAGCGAGTAATATGGACAAAATCAATAATGCGAAAATGATCACAGTAATTTCAGTTATTTTATCATTGACTTTAATTTGAGCTATTTTAAATATTCAAAATCTTATGTTGTGGCCAATTTTGTAGTTTTATCAGACAATTTAAGAATACAGAAAGACAGACTTTTTTGCTTAAAAAGGAGATTCATTTTTAACAAATGATTGCATATCACAAACTGCACAGAAAAGAATTTCAGTATCGTCTTTGTGGAACAAAGTCGTGCTTACACGCAGTGTGAAAATCCAGCAAACAAAGCCTCACCACGTCAGTGAAAATCAATGTTTACCTTTCGTGCTGTTTCAGCCTGTAAAGCAAAACTGCGTTCTCCTGCAGACAATGTGAGCAAAACACAAAACATGAGCTCTCTGCATTCAATCCGGACGAATATTTCAAAACACAGATGAAACTAATGCTGCTTGGTATATCAAAATAAGTGCTTACGGCATCATAAACTGTGACTGTTTTGTCCACAGAGCTGAAAGACATAACAATATAAGATTAAAAAATTAAAAAAAAAAGATTACAATCACCTAAAAGACATTTGTATTGCTTAACTGTTAAATGCAGCACAGTAGGCTGGGCTCAAATTCATGTTCACCCAGTAAGAAATAGAGCAATCCATGTCTCCCTCTAGTGTTTGCTCCCAAGTACTGCACTGTTATATTTGTGCAAAGGTGGCCTACTTACGCATCCAGGAAAACAATCGATATTTCAAACAAGACTCTTGATCTCAAATAGATCAAGACATGGATGCTGAGGTATTTCAGATCAAGAGACGGGTGTCAAATATAGATTAAGCTCGAAACTAAATCAGGCTGGCTAGAAATCGTGTAAATGTGCTGCATGTTTTAGCCCATCAAATACAATTTGAGTACAGTTTATACGGCAGGTACCCTCAAAGTGCATCAGATTTAATTGATCTCATTACTTTAAGTCCTCAAAATCATTTAATATGCAATAATTTACCAAAGTAAAGAGGAGCAAGTACTACCAATTTCATTATTTGTCACGGCGGGATACGCTGGCGTATTAGTGGAATGGACCCAAAAGCAGAGGAGACGGTACTGATCTTTAAACTGAGGGCCGAGCCTTTATTAGAGCTGATGACCAGAGTGCAAACCAAAACAACATGAACACTAGACAATGAACAAGACTTTGTGCGGGAACATGAAAGAACTATGAAACACATACACGAATTAGCAACGTGAACATGACCTGCACAGAATCCTGAAACTACTTAACCTGACACGACATGAGGGATGGAACACGGACGACCTGACGATGATCGAGCGGAAATACACGGACTAAATAAACACAAGGGGTGATCAGGGTAAGTGGAAACACACAGCTGACACAAATGAATGTCACGACGACACAGGGAAAGTGAAACTAAAACAATGAACATAGAACACAAGACCGCTACAAAACAAAACAGGTAACACGGAGATGTAGACATGAGGCTTGACAACATGACCGCACAGACAGGAAATGCATGACATGACACAGAAGACCAGAACAGACTTACACCAGGGGACATGAAGAGACTCATAACTAAGGAGACATGAAAAGGACCTAAACTAGACAACTCAAGGCAATTAATAATAATAATAAGACTTAAACTTTATCTCATAAATAATCCCAAAATACAAAGTAACTCAACTTAGCCCTTAACTTCAAGAATAGCACATGAATTAAACACAATATAAACATAAGAAAACAATACAAAATAACACAACACGCCGTGACATTAATAAGCACAATTAGACAGCAGATGCTTTGTAAGTGTCAGAGGCTAAAACAAAATAATAAAACACATTTTAAAAATCGTATTAAAGTTAAGCTCTTACCCAGACACAAGTAGCTGCCCATCTGAGGAGTACGCACAGGAAAGGACGGGAGCCGATTGGCCGGTTAACGTGTGCAGGAGCTTCATCTTATAGGCTGCAGTGGATAAATCACATTTGTGCAAAGATCAAAACACACAGCAGGCTGGAGTGTTTTCAGTTTAAGGATTAGACGGTAACATCGAGAAATACAGGTGGGAAAAGACTCTTTAAAGTAAAAAGAGAGAAAAGTGGGGGAGTGAAGTAGAAACAGTTCATCTGCAGTTAATTCAATAATAATTGTAATGTTAGCTCATATGCAAAGAGGTTATAAATAACGACAGAATGCGATCAAATGACAGAGAGTTATACGGAGAGAGGGCGCGCCACACGACACTCTACCTCCAGAGCTCAACTTGTTTATGGCCCATATCTTCAGCAGGCTGTCCTGTCCACAAGACGCCACACGAAACTGCACAACTTGACCGCCTGAAAGACAAAACCGAAAACAATAAAATGCAAAAAGAGTGATCTCAGTCTTTCACAAAGAAAATTACAAATAAACAATCAGCCCAAGTCCAAACAGAACAGCTGTGTGCTGGTCACACCACCGTTTAATCAAACGGTACTGCGGTAATTTGACCTCGTGTACTTTCTTGTGACTGTTCACAGTGATGACGGGTGTGAGCCGTTGGAAAACGACTGTTTCTGGATCGCTCGGTTTAACTAAAACTTCTGGATTTCTAAGTTAGAGGCCTAAATGAGGACCCAGAGCTAACACGTGTTTGTATTTACTGTGCCGTTCTAACCTTCAGCAGATATTTTGGCCCAAATTGGCTTTAACATTAAAAAATAACTGACTTCTGCATGTTTTATGTAAAATCTAACTGTTGGACTCTTGAAAGGCTGAGATCATTAAAAAAATATTGTTATCTGCATTTTATTTAGTGAGTTATTTATTCGTGCTTAATAAAATGGTTGTGTCACATCTATTATCAGTGTCTGTTTACTTGAGCTTAAAAAGCTGAAAAATCAAGTTTGACTTGAGAAAACACTAAATATTTGGAGGAATTTTATGCGCCCCGTGTACAAAAGTCTTTACTCCCAGATGCGACTGTAAAACAGCCTGATGCACAGCAACAGTCCTCACCGCTGAGGATGCTCGGAGCGAAGGTACAGCAGGAGACGCCCAGGTCGTGGGCATTCTTCTCCGCGTGGAGCTGGTTCATGCGCAGGTCCCACAGACGCAGGTCTCCGTATGTGGAGCCGGTCATGAACATCTGACTGCAGGGGCTGAAGGAGCAGGCTACCATCGTCGTGTCAGTCACTGCCCCGGTCCTTCACAAACACAACCGACAGCAGCTGCATGAGCAATTTATTTTTCACTTCAGGGCTATTATCATTGTTCTCATTTATTACAACATGAAACTGGATTGTGACAGGAGGCCAGTGCAAACACTGGTGCAGACTCCTGTTTCCATTTATATTTCAGCTCATTTTGTCATTATAATGAAAACTACAGACCCGTATATCAGCCTAAATAGTAGGCCTACTGGATTGACACATATTTAGAACTGAAAAATTATAACTTGGTCTATAAAACATGGTCAATAAACCCATTAAATGTTCTTAATGTTGAGAAGACATCTTTAAATTTACCATTAGCTTATAATTAACAACAATTACTTTTATTCTCAAATAACTTTCCATGTAATCTTGCTATCAAAAGTCAAAAAATTTTGAAAAAATTTAAACTCACACTGTAGGAAAGAAGCTTCCTAGCATTTAAGAATCTCCAGACAGAGAAAGTTCCCTCGTTTTCCCCTTAAATAATTTAGCTTCAGAGAAAGGCAGTCAACAACTTTACCTTTGCAGCTGTCTGGAGGGAAAATCCCAAAGAGCCAAAGTGCCATCAGATGCACCAGAAACCAAGTGGAGAGAGTCAGGAGAGAAAGCACAGATCCTGACGGGGCTGCGGCCAGGATGCTCCAGGACAGCCTCGATCTCACCCGAGACCATAGACCAGACCACCGTGGTCGCATCTGTGGAGCACGAAGCGAGGAACTGACCACACGCGCTGAAGCAGCAGCAGTGGACGCTGTAGCCGTGACCCGTCAGCGGGGAAAAAGGCAGCTCGGAGAAGTCACGGGCGTCGTATATCCTGAGGGTTTTGTCCCCAGAACATGTGGCTAACAGCTCAGCCGAGAAGGCGCACCAGTTGACATCGTCTTGATGGTGTTGTATAGTGCAGATAAGGGACGTCATCTGGAGAGCTGGACCTGAAGATGACACAAACAAAATAAGAAAATATAAAGCATTATATAAAAAAGACAAAAAAAAGTTTATTCCAAACTAAAACCGCAAACAAACATATCAGACCAGTTTCAGTTAAATCTTTAAATTTGACAACCCTTTTCAACCCATCAGCACCTAAACAATGAGAGGATTAACAGATTATCTCACAATTATAAAACCATAATTATTTCACATCCAAAAGGCATTCCGAAATTGATATTTGGAGGTGCAGGAACTGTGACGCATTTCATTTTTACGCTCAGTTTACATGTGTAAATGTTGGACCATTTTCATATGTAGGAAAATGCAACGTTGGCCTTTCTTGACACTTTTTTAAAATTTAAAATACTGAAAAACATAATTTTACATTTACTTCCTAAGCCGATGGACTCACACATCCCATTATTACTTTATTGTTAAAGTTGGGCTTAATTTACTTACATTTTTGTTTGATTAAAATGGAAAACTACAACAACAACAAAAAACAACAACAGGAAAATGTGTACTTCTGCAAAGCAAGGTAACATCCTCTGTCATGTGGACAGCCTTGTTCTTGTTCCTAGCTCACCTTTTCCAACACAGCTGGATACACACTAAAAGTTTGAACCACCTGAACCCGTTTGTTGTAAAAGCTAGCAGGATGCTGCTGATGCTGTAGTGACTGTAGTGACGAGCTAACGGCGCTTCAGAGCCGTAAAAACAGCGTCCTGCTTCATGTCACAAGTCAAACATTATTCAGCCACACTGTGGCCAAAACTGCCTAACAAACAAACCCAGCTGGCAAATTGAAAGAAATCTGGTGTAGTGTAACGTGTAACGTGTAACGTGCCCTCACCTTTCCCCGTCGAGATGTCTCTTCTCTTCGGAGTTGTTTACTTCCTCGTCAATCACCTGACCATGACGTCATTCGTGCGCGTCACCCTTGCTGTATCGTAACTTTCTGTATACACGATTCTTAACGCTCTATAGCTTGCTTCACAGTCTTTAACGAACAGCCGTATAGTAAACGTTTTATTTAAAAATAAATAAATATTAAAATATCACAAATAAAAAAAAATAAACAGGAAGCAAAGTTTCCAATCTCACACAATGTACAAATTAAAGGTTTTCTATATATTAGCTTGTTAGGGTGCATAAAATACAGCGGAGCTCAAGTTACTTTATGATTCAAGAATATCTCTTTTCTTTGGCTTGAGAAACTATTGGCGTGCTTTTGCAGTACGCTTTCTGTCATTACCCATTTGCACCGGTGAAGCGCAATCGGATCAGTTTTGGCTGAATCTGAGCCGAGAGTAGAGTCCTGTACACGTCACAGTTCGCCCTGCTGCTTCTGTCGGCAATCACATCAACACCGTACCCACGCCACAACATTGCCTACAGCCTGTTTCTCACATTCTCCATATCTTTCTCTTTCAAGGTTAATCTTGGTTTCATTGCGTTCATTTGGAAGTTTTCCGGCCTTCAAGAATGAAAATATCCTCTAGACTTTATAGACGTGCACAATGATACCCATTCTTCGTGGAAAGTGTTCTTCACTTTGGTTTGATGTTGTAAAGAGTTTCTTCTTTACCCGAGGAAAGAATTCTGCGATCACCCACTGTAGCCGTTTCCAGCGATCTTTCAGGCTTATTGGTGTTATTGAGCTGGTCAGGACATTCAGTCTTTTTTAAGAATGAAGCAGATTGTTGGTTTGTTTGTCTTCTACCTCAATTGGTTTATATTTGTTATTAAGCCTAATTATGGTGTGGACCTCATATTGAGAGTTTCAGTAAACAGCCACCAAATCCAAATTAAAAATTTGGAATGGGCTCCAGATCTTTTATCTGCTTAATTTGTCCTCAAAATAAATAAATAAATATTCTAAAAAAAAACACAAAAAAAACCCAAAAAGAAAATAAGAAAAAGGAAATAGGGCTTGGCAGTGCTTTGATAACTGGTTATCAGTCAGTTGCTCAATTACTTTTGAGCATGTGAAAATGAAGGATTGTGTATAAAAATGGCTGTAATTACCCAGCAGTTCATGTAAAAACCTTTGTACAACCTTTTGAATTAAAGTCTGCGCTTCAATCACATCTAGATTTTTGGTCATGTACAAAGTTACAACTACAAAACGTCTATCATTATCAACATGCTTATGTGCCTAGCTGTATGCATCTAAATTGCGTAGTGCCTCAGGCTATACATGCTGTAAGGTGCAGCAGGGTTCATGATTAATATTTTCCCTCCAAGAATAAAATGTAAAGAAACCCTGGGAATAGGCACTTGCTAAATTGCCGGCTGTGTACGGTACACTTAACTTTCTTTTTTATTAACTGTTTGAAAACTGTCTTTATTTTATGATCTGCCACTTGATGAGACATATAAGGACCTGTTCTTTCTAGATTTTATTGTTAATTTACATTTGTTAATTCACTAAGTTGAATAAAAGTTTGAGACGGCCTTTCTGTGATCCTTGAAAAATGTTTGTTTCAGCTTCTCAGGATCCTGAAAACATTTTACAGTCTGCCCATGAAAGAGGCATTTAACATGATGTTAAGTACAATTGCAGATATTTAGCTAAACGCACAAACAAAATTATTAATTTCTCTTTAATCCGGTCACAGGTGCAACTTCACATACGACTCGCACTTTGACAGAGTAAAGAGTTAAACCGCACTTCTACAGCTGCAGGTCGGACTTGAAATGAAGCCAGTTTGAGTCACTTACGTTGAAAAACATCCTTTTAATAGGTCCGTGCCACACACTAGTGAAAAATAAAGCTCCTACAAAAGAATGATACTTTTATTCCACAATATCTTAAATAAAGTAACTTCAAGTACTTTTGACTTGGGTACAAAAAAATCTAGCTGCCTCCATCAGGCCACAACACACAGCAAGGTTCAACACAGTGGTTAAAAATGGCCTTAGGTCCTTGTATTGTGGCAGATTGTGAGGAAATGTATTATGGAAGCATAACTGAATGCTTGTTGTTCCTTTTCTTCTTTTTTTTTCCTTTTAATTATTATTATTTATGGGGAGGAATGATTTCTGTGTCACTGTCCAACTTTGGAGGCCTTGTTGGATTGAAATCATATAAAAAAATAATTATCATAAAGAATGAAAACTAAAAACGATAACATCCCCTACATGCCCCTGTTGGAAGGGTAGGCACTACCAAGATTAAGGATACCACAGTGTTTGCAGAGGATATGTATATACTGTACAAACAATATTTATGATAATGTTTTCATCACGTTCACTAAAATAGAATGCTACAATCATTCTAAGGCATAAACAATATCTTAATATTCTTAAACAATTTTTACACATTGTTCCAAACAAGACATAATATAGACATTAATAAACAGTATATACACATGAATCACCATAGCCTAACTGTTCCTGTAAATAAATGCAGTTTTACAGATCGAACAATTGAATACAGTCCTCTGATGCCCCAAAGCACTGAACAGTGTAAACAGCTCTTTTTTTTTTCCTCTTTTTTTTTTTTTTTTTTTTTTTTTTTTTTTTTTTTTTTTTTTTTTTTTTTGAATTTGTTTTTTGTTTTTTTGTGTTTTTTTTGTATATTTTATTTTTTTTTTTTTGTTTTTTTTTTATGGTTTTGATGTTTTTTG
>VURO01023089.1:28729-42994 GCA_015108175.1 Pelvicachromis taeniatus
CAATAACACATTCCTTTTCAGAAGTCAAAGCAGTTCGGCTGATTCCTCCTTTTTCATAGAAAATGAAGTGGACCTTGATTCATAAATAATTATTACAAAATTAAATACATTCACTATAATACGATTAAATAACAAACGAACAAAAAACCCAACAAATAAACAAAACAAAAAAAATCTATTTACAAGTAGTGGAAAGTATTCTAGCGCAGACACATCAGTGACATTTTTGAGGATTCATTCAGTGCAGTGTTCTGAGACAGGGAATGGTATTGCACTATGACACCCCATTTCTCTGGGACTCTTTGGGGCTTTTATCCCTGTTGTAATAAATCCAGCGCACCTAAACAACTTTTTATTTTTCAAGGTGACATCTCTCTTAAGCACACCACAGGTTCCTTTTTGAGAAGCTGGCTTCTTCTTCTGCTTCTTCTACCGTCCTGCAAAGCCACGTTCTCCATGACAGAATAAAAAGTAACACCTGGTGCTCCGATACAAAAAAGTTGAGTGGGTGTATTGGGGAAGAGTCTGAACAGACTTTTTTTTTTCAATCTTAAGTGTTTTATTTTTTTTTTTAGTTTGTTTGTTTCAGAAGCTCAGTCCAGCGCTTCTCAAAGAACTTCCTCATGTTATGACCAGCTCGACCAATGTCTGAATTGTCTTCATTGAATTTTTCACAGTTATCAAAGACCAAGTTGACATCGATGATGAATGTCTCCAGGTTTTGATACCTGAAATTTAAAAAAAAAGAAATCTTCAGGTTAGGAAGAACAGCAGACACATCGTGGCGTGTGGTGCCACTAAAACTAACTTCCTGAAAAAACCAAACAAACAAAAAAAACACTAGTCTCGCTTCTGTCCGAGGCTTTTAGCAGAAAAAAGAACCAAGAGAAGTGACGGGAACTCACTGGCTGCTCACAAGCTTCTCACGTATGGTGGAGAAGTCCATCGGTTTCTTGATGACCTTCCTGTAGCCAGGCACCGATTTCAGGTTGACAGGTGTGAGAAAAGGCCATGCATCCTGATGCCGCTCCAACTCAGCAAGAAGTACTCTGTAGGACACACACACACGCATGCACGCACACACACACACATTTAAACTCGGCCATGACTTTGGGTAAATAGAAGCTTTGTGTATAACACAAAAAAGCTTTCATAATTTCCTCTTCCTTTTAAGCTGCTATAACCAATATTTCTGGACTGACAAGGGATCAGTTACATGTGGGTGAAGTGTGTGAATGAGGCTCTCATTGTGCCTGAATACTGTAAGTTTCTTTCAAGTCATTGTTTTGGGTGTATGGTACGCAAAGCTAGGACTAGTTGGTGAACGCTGAAGCTTTAACAGCTGGAGAATCAGATATTTCCCCTCAAAGCTGAGTAGACGGAAACCCGAGGTAAAAGAAAGCTAAGATAGTGCATTTCCTACCCAGTTTACTTTAAAGTACTTTCAGCTTTCTGTTTGTTTCTGCTGCTTCCAAGTGCTCAAAAATATGTCTATGGAAGTTTGCATTCAACTCACAATCTTTCGGGTTTTATGAGATAATAAAACCAATAAAAAACAAAAAAAAAGAGACTTTGTGCTGAAAAATTCCAGGAATGAAATACTGCAAGTAAAAGTTGATCTGAGGTTTTGTGGCTTTAACCACAACAGAAGATGCAAACACATCCGCTTCCTCCAACCTTTCCATACAGCTCTGTAGCAGGTGGAGGTTACTGTGCAACTGTTGAGAAGAAAATGACACAGAAACAAGACAAGTGCAAACACACCATGGTGACATACCTGCATAATCCCAGGTCCCTGTTGTTGTCTCGAGCCGTCTTGGCTCGTTTCACACACCCAGGGCTCTCCTGATTGGACGCCGTTAGAGCAGGTGAACTCTCCTCTGTTTTCCTCTTCCTGCTGGTGTCTTTTGCTCCTTTTTTGGGCGTACTGCTGGCACTTGCTGAGTCATCCTCCGACACTTCCCCGTTACCGGCCTGCTTTCCATTCTTCTTCGCCTCTCCGCCCTTCTTACTACTCCCCCCACTAGATGCTAATGGTTTGGCTGGAGGCTTTTTGCTTTTGGGGGATGGACCACTTGCCTGCAAAAGTACCCAAAATTACAGCATTTCCATAGTTCGGGTGCTATTCAAACTGGAACCATTTAGTTTCATCCTCCTAATACTGCCCTTTCCTAAAATGTCATATCAATTTGCTGTATCTTACACCAGCAATAATATTTAGTCCCTTTGCTGACCACATCTGCGTCAACACAAATTCTTTAAAGCCTGCGTTAAAAATCGTTACTCAGCTTGTATCAGTATGAGTATGACTTATGAGTTTTACTGTCACTTAATGGGATAAATCCATGCTGCAGACAATAAAAGTGAAGAGCAAGCAATAAAACTCTAGGGGAGGAGCAGCTGATGAGATTTCTTTGAGCGAGCAAGTGCCCTTGTGGTTTAGATGTACAAGATATACTCTACAATGTGTCCTTTTTCTTCTTGCCTTTCTACTATCAACTTTACAAAACAGGAGTAAAATAAGATGTCTTGAGATGAGTTAAAAAAAAAACGGCACATAAAAAAAAATCCTAAATAATAAAAGGTTCAGATACCTTGGATATGCAGGCCGGGCAGTACCAGTCTCCTTCTGGGATGCTGGTGATCTTGGGTTTGTGACAGTAAGTGTGGCAGCCTTTGTCGCAGCCATCACACAGCAGGAGGAGGTCCTCATTATCCCCCTTCTTGCAAATCTGACAGTACTATGAAATAAGTGCATCCATTAAAAACAAGTGTAAACTTTCCAAATAGTTTTCAATTAACAGTGTGGACACAGGCTGTTGTTTTAGTCTCTTACCACTTTCATTATCGACCTCTCCCAGGCAATGGACTTCTGCAGTTGCTGGATACACATGGCAAGCTGGGCAGCGCTGCGCACTTCACTCAGGGCCTTCCTCCACACTTTCATACCGTGGGCCACCTCCTCCTCGCTGCTGAGGGAATTTAAGGGAAGGTTATGAGAATCACAATAGATACACATATGGGAACGTGTGGGGTTATTTACACACAAACTACAACCCGTAACCAATAAAACTAAGGCCGTTGTGTAAAATGTGAATAAAAACAAAATGCAGTGACTTTCAAATAATTTCAGGCTTGTGTATATAATGTTCAGGGGCATGATCACAGTGCGTCAGGCATTTTAATCTTTATTTGCAGCTCTGTGGTCATTTTGAATTTGATGCCAGCAGCGTGTTTTTAAAAGAAGTTGGGACAGGACAACAAAAGACTGTGTGTGCGAGATGCTGTTAAGCGCTGATGTGAGGCTGAGTCTCTAAGAAGTCATTCAAGATAGACTGGGGCAAAGTAGAAAACTGCTCTCTGGTGTGACAAATATTAATTTGAAAGCCAGAAATCATTGATTGCAGGCTAAAGAGGTTAAGACATACCCAACTTCTTATGGTATGGGCGCCATTAATGCTAAGCAAAATATACACAATTTAGAGCAACAAATGCTGGCTGGCAGTGTCATTCTCAGGGAACGGTTTGCTTATTTCACATGTCAGATAAATCTGTAGTTAGATCCTGTCTATTACAATCCACACCTGTCAACCACTGAAAAGATTTGATGGGCTGAAACTAAACTTTACGTCAAGCAAAAACAGAAAGGTGTCGAATATCAAAACTACAGAAAACAGATGAGTTTCTGAAATGTGAATTTATCGGTTTCTTGAAATTTAATATGTTCCTGTTGTTCCGTTTTTAACTAAACAAATTACTTTTAACTAGTTTCAAAACACGGCATTTTGTTTTTATTTAAAGTTCACACAATGTTTTGTGAAAATGGGTTTGTAGTAAACTTTGTCAGTTAAACCAGATGCTGTAAAAAAGCTCCATCTGGGCAGAGACAGCCATGACGTTTTGGGGAGTATAGAGTGCTGGGGAGAGGTACACACTGTTTTTTTCATGTTAAGGGGGACACTCATGCAGGAAGAGTAAGTGTATGCTGAATAGCGGGAGCTGTAAGTAAGCCTATAACTGAGATTGCTGATGCACAACACCATGCAGATGACTTTAGGGAAAAAAATGGCAGTGAGTGGAGCCCCTCCCACACAAAAAGCTGCACAAGACAAAAAGGAAAAAAAGGAAGAGAAAAAACGCAACAGGCGACCACAAAAATCTGCTGTGAAATCAGCAAAGACCCTCACCCTTTGAGTAATATGGGAAACAAAAAAAGCACACATAGAGAGAGGAAAGGGTCTTAGTGGGAGAGTGGGGAGCTGGTTGGAGAAATGACCTACCCTTCCCTGTCAGCACTAGTAGATGGGGCGGGGGCAGGGACAGTGACCGTACCCACATTATCCAGCCTGATCTGAATGGTGGTACCTAAGGGGCTCCTCAGGTACCTTCTCTCGATGTTGCGCTCCAGATCGGCCAGACGTGTCACTGCAATGTCCAGCGGGTTGTCCGGGTGACGCATCACCCCGCCCTTCTCTCCCCGCTCCTCCACATGCTCCCTGGATTCCTTGTCTCCCGTGTTTGTCGCTGATGCCGTCGATTTGGTCAGGGGCTTGTGCTCGTAATACACCAGGTCCTCACGCTCAGACTGAGGATCCGGGTACGTCCAGCCCTGTGAGAGGAAATCAGCTGTTGAGTTTGTTTCTACAATATATGTAGAAATACTTGTGCTAGTGTGTTACTATTTCACCTTAACCTGCAGGCTGGCTGCGGTGACCTTCCTCTCCAGTTCCTCAACCTGCTGCAGTATAGCAATGTCCATTTCCATTGCCTGCTCCTCAACACACCAGCCCCGCACCGATTCCACACTGACCTGGCTCTCCTCCAACTCATGGAGCTCAATCATGGCCACTAGATAAACGACACAACAGACACCAGCACATGATGTAGGTAAACACATTGGTTACGCGGTCAAAGGCAGTTATTCATATCAACTTCAATAAACCTAATGATACAGTATTGGCAAATTATTGTGGGATTATAAGGAAATGCTTCTAAGCATGAATGAATCTGTAGCACATCATTATGTGCTCAGAGGAGCTGCTTCGAGACTTACCGTCTTTGTGTTTGGTGCAGACCTGGGGGATGATCTCCATGTATTTCTGCATTTGTCTCTGGAGGGCCTTCTCTCTCATTCCTCGGCTGTGAAGAGCATTGACAAGAGCCCTGAGCTCTTCGATGTCAGACACCCGCCACCAACCTGTCAGCAGCTCTGAGCACACGAGTGTGAAAGCAAGAAGATGCTTTGTTCAGTTAAGACATGTTACAGTCAGATCAAACTGGGCTTAAGTAAGGATAGCATTGGCTGATCTTGTTATATTTATACAAATAACACTTCCGGTGACGCTCACCTTCTGGGATGGGTCGTGGTGTGGCGTGGTCGAGGGATTTGGGCATCTCCAAGGCGGGAGAGGGCATAGAGCAAATTTTCTCAATGCGAGGTAAAGGCGATTCACTTTTACTGGAGACACTTGCTGCTGTGTTGCCTTCTACAGAGTGACCTGGCATGGGACTAGGGCTGCTGCACAGAGGGAAGCTGGGGCTTATCATTCCACTGGGCCAGCTTGCGAAAGAAACTCCTAGCAAAGAGCCACCCGACTTCACCTGTGGAGAAAAGAAGGACAATAGAGGCGTGAGGAAGGTGGTGGTGCACAAAAGGAAATATATTAGCAACATGTTTACCAGCCAGGAGTCTAACCTGCAGGGTGGATAGTGGGTAGCTGAGGATGCCGGTTGGGTGGTGTGGGCTGGCAGAGGCTGAAGCAGCAGAAGGGGTGAGAGGGAGGGCAGGGGATGGAGGTGGGGATCTGGGTCTGGCTGGGGTGGAGGATGCCTGAGGAGACACATGAGGCACTCCTGATGGTGTTGTGGTGAGGGAGGAGAGGTCACAAGGGTTGCGAGGGAGCAGACTGAACCAGTGCCCACTCCTCTCTGTTAGCACTCTGAGCAGCTGGTCGTTCGCTTGGAATGAAAGGTGTGGCGATGGAGCTGGGGATGAGGTTGGGGGGGTGTTCCCTGGGTTTTCACGTGCAGCTGGCAGGCACGGGGCAGATAAAGATGATGAAGCCAGGGGAGGGATATTTGTTGTGTCGTTAGCGGTCACCATGGAGGAAGCTGTTGCTGCCGCGGCTGCAAGCTCGAGGGTATTGTGAGTGGGGGAGGACGTTGACACAGTGGTTGCAACAGGAGTGCCTAGGGGACTGCCATTCTGCCTCACACGGGGACTCTCCTTGTCTTCTGCCTTCACAGATTCTTTGCCAATGTCCTTGCTGACTTCTCTGAGCGCGCACAGCTTGGTTACACAGCCTGGTTGCTGGTAGAAGAGAGTGGGGGAGTTTTTCTTCCCCTCATGTTCCTTCTCCTCTTTCTGTTGCTCCAAGTCCTGTGTTCGAACGCTCTGACCATCGAGGTTGGTGGGTTTCTCCTTCTGCAACTCAATCTCTTGAGGTTCTTCTTTGACCTTGACCTCCTCTGCTGCTCTCCTCCTCCTCTGTCGCTCCTCCTCCAGTTCCTCTGGAGCTGCAGGAAAAATGAGAAAAACATATTCCAGTTAGAAAGTGAATTACTGTAACACCGAAACTGGATCCTGATTATTCGACATTACTGTAATTCGCTTGCTTTTGGAAGACAGGCAGAGCTGTGTTATTAGTGTTGACAGATGCTATCTCAAATTAGTCTTTATCTGTGTATTTCGCTCGGCAATAAAACAGCTGAACATGCAGCTACACGAATTATAAAAGGTCTTTCTTTGTCTTCTTGCCAAGCCTGTTACCATTACACACTCATTTACCAAATATCCTGAGATAAGCAAAGTAAATGGTAAATGGACTGATTCTTATATAGCGCTTTTCTACTCTCCCGGAGTACTCCAAGCGCTCTATACAACAACCTCATTCACCCAATCACACACATTCACACAAGCACTTTTTGTGTACTTTAGTGCTCTAACTAACATTCATACACATTCATACTCCGATGGATGCATCGGAGAGCAACTTGGGGTTAATATCTTGCCCAAGGATATTTGGCATGCAGACTAGGGGAGCTAGGGACCGAACCACCAACCTTCCGATCAGTAGATGACCTGCTCTACCTGAGCTACAGCCACAAGTGAAGCATATATTCAGAAAAACAGTGTGTGGTGTACTGCAACAACCTTCTCCACTCTCCATGGCTTCAATGAAGACCCCTCCACAGTGGGGCAGTACCCAGTATCGGCGGCGGTACCGATCCTGTCCATACATCATGGAGCGTAGGGAATGGGATATCTCAAACAGCTTTCTTCTGGTCTGATGATGTTGCTGCAATTGTACAAAACATACATGGAAATTACAGAGCTTCAAAAAAGAGAAGACATCTGCCCTACCTGTTTTTTTTTTTCTTTTGTGCGACATATGAAGCATCACAGAAGATGCTAATGAAGTCATTTATCAAACTAATTAGTGCCTTCATTAGTAAACAGACCTATGGCAACACAAATATTCACACAACGTACAAATCACATTGTAGTTTTTAACACATTTCACAGCTGTTATTCCAAATTGTACCATTGCAGGTGTCTGAGACATTACTTATATTGCAACAGGAGATTTTGCTTTATTCTCACTTTGCCTATTCAAGTTTATCCCACATTAACAGGATCAATCATACGCTGATCCTGATGCATTTTAAAGCATTTAAACGTGTTAAAGAAAGGAATACCTTGGTCATTTTTTCTATTTGCTTCTCCAGTTCCTCGACACTAGTAGCGTGGTCAACTTCATCCTGACAGAAAAAACAAATACAGGAAATGTCTGTGAGCAACTGCACAAACTTTTAGTTTCCTATGATGAAGCTGGCCCTATCACCTTACTTCATCATATGTCTCCACTTTTTTAACCTTCTTTATTTCTTCCTCCTCCTCTTCCTCCTCTTCCTCTGGTTGGTCATCACTGTCATCGTCGTCGTCGTCATCGTCTTCGCTGTCTCCACCCAGTTTCCTCTTGCGCTTGGTGGCTGAGGATGGAGTGCCAACAGACTGGTTCTCTTCCACGCCCATGCTGGCTTCCCTCTTTCCAGTTCGTTTGGCATAAATGGTTCTCAACCTGTATAAGACACAGGAGTTTAGTCTGACCTAGTACGGAGAACAAAATCATTATTTTTAGGGTTAAGAAATCTTACTTCTTCAGTTTTCCCTCCATAATGATCTTGTCTTTCCTCATATTTGCCATCTGATCCAGGTTCTTGTCAATCTCACTGCACGAGGAAACACAATTCTGTTAATTATAGCAGTGGCAATGTACATCCATTGTTTTAGGTATTCTCAGAAACTAATAAATATAATGAGTTCATGGGGCTGGCAACCATTTACAGCTCAAAAAAAAAGCTTAATATAACAGCTGGTATCCCAGAGCACAAATGAATACTTTTATTATTTCCCTACAATAAAAAGGACTGCAAATTACTGCTCCCCACTGCAGCTTTATTAATTGTCCTCCACTGTATCAATAAAAAATAACATCACTGGCTCAGAAATAATTTGAGCGTTAAAGAAAATCAAAGCACGTATACCGCATTAACATATTTTTTCCAGTGGTTCCTGTGTGTCCTGTGGTTGGTGAAAAGGAGAGTTAGATTTTGAATTTTGTCTTTTAATTATGTCCCTTCAGAGGAAGAGACACATCCAAACACTGACATGTGGCAATGTGCAAAGGAGTCTATATTTGGTGTGACCACATTTATTAATTCTTTAACACAGATTGAACTCTTCATGGTGGCTTCAGGTCGTCTTCAGGAATAGTTCTCCAGGCTTCTTGTAGGACACTCAAAGTTAATCTTTGGATGGTGGTTGCCTTTTTGTTCTGTTCTCTGTTCAAAAAGCAATAATGTTGGCGATGTGGAGGCCAATCCATGAGTGTTTTTCCATCTCGGTATATTCTTACTGCATTGCTGGTGTGTTTGGTGTCACTGTCCATGAAAGATTAAGGTGCTGGCAATCACATCCCGTCCTGATGATACTGCATGATGGATCAAAATCTTACCATACTTTTCTGCATTCATAATTCCACCAATTTTGGGAAAGGCCCCACCAACACCATTTGAATTCATCACTTCATCAAACCTGTTGATGATGATTTTCAGTCCAGCTCTCATGTAATTTGGCAGACATCAGCCTTTCCTCCTGATTCCCCTTCCTTAAAAATGGCTTCTTGACAGCCACCCTTCCACTGAGACCTTTTCTGATGAGACTTCAGTGAACAATAGATGGATCAACTAAAAGGCCAGATGCATCCCTGAGGTCCTATTTCTTAAGGATATGACTCAGACACTGTTAATTTCCTTTAGATATTTTGCTTGGGGCCTTGTTGGTGCAGAAGTACTATTTAATGCCTTTAAAAGTGTGTTACTTTTGTCATGTTTTATAGATCTAACTACTACTTATAAATAAATTAATTAATAAAAGAAAGCTTGGCTCCTTGGAAGTGAAATATGGCACGAGACGTTTGCACAATACTGTGGAGTACTCAAAGCGGTCAGTTACCTACCTGATGACAGCTTTGCTGCACGCCAGCTCGTTAGCCAAGAACCCCAGAATTGAGGCCTTCTGAGCAGGTGTGTGAGCCTGAAAGGCCTTTGTCTTCAAACTGAGAGCCAAAGGAGCCAGATCTGTATTTGCACAATGGGCTCCCATGTACATCTGCAGCACCTCGGAGACATTATCTCTGTTGATGCCAACGTTAGTCAGGTGGTCCCCCAGCATGGTTTTTGTCTGATAGGGAAGTTGATGATAGCAAATAAATAATATATATATATATCCATATTTTAAAATAAATGAAAATGTAGCCAAGCCTTTAGTCTAAAACCATCACATTGCTAGTAAAAGTACAGAGGTATTAGCATTAAAATAATGTCAAGGTATCAAGTGTAAAAATGCTGATTTTGAAGTCGTGCTAAATGACTTTGGGCAAGATCTTTATAATCCTAAAGCTAGCCCTAAATCTATCTGACAAAGCTACATATTGTGGCACTGTTAATCTATTGTAGCTTATGGATCATATTTACTAACTTGATCATGTCTCAGCTACAGTCCTAAAGTAGAATCAGTCAGTTCAAAAAGCAGCTCACCTTTTGTCCAGGTGGCAAACCGGGATCACAGACTGCCAGAGAAAGCAGTTTGACCAGAAGGTCTTGAACTTGGCCCATGCTGTCCCCCACATTAAGCAAGCCCTCCTGTAGCATTCCCAGCGTGGGCACATCCGTGTTCACATCAAGTCCCAAAACCTTCCCAAAGCCTCGCAAAAACTGCATGAGCATCAGGCAGTCCGACACGGCACGTCCTGGTAGGATGAGACCGGGAATCCTGGAGAACTCAGGAAGAGCCTGGATACAGGAACATGGGTAAAATTAGGACTTTGCTCATATTAGGATTAATTAGTGAAGCTTAGAAAAACATGTCTGTCACATGTTATGCGTATGTGCTCAAAACAGTATTGACGGCTTAGTTTGTGTATTTTGCAGCATGCTATTTTAACCACTTGAGGGCGCACATTTCCACATAAAAATACTCAGTACCATGTGGTCTCAGGAAAAACAGTCCACTCAATAATATTAATAATACTAATAAAAATAATAATAATAATAATAATAATAATAATGTACCTTATGATCAGACAGACACATATCTTCATTTGGTTTCTTCAGCTCCCTCGCTATCTCCAACTCCAGCCTCCGTTGCTCCAGTTTACGCTCTTTGTTCAGACGCTTCTCATCCCTTTTCTCCTGCCGCAAGCGTTCACGCTCCTAGAGAGTCCAAAATTCAAGGGAGCATTACGAAAGAAAAAAGTGTGTGTGCATTTGTGTGTGTGTGTGTGTGTGAGAAAACAGACAAGAAGGTTTGCTTGACTTTGCTGAGCTGTGTTAGAATTCAGCCTAATGCTGCTGTGCATTCAAAGGAAAAGTGCTTGAGGGCCAGAATCTTTTGACTTGGTAAGTGTGCAGAAAAAAAAAAATGAATGAAGGGAAGGAGCGCACATAAAGGAGAGGAAGCAGGAATCCATCGAGGGAATAATGACTTAGGCTCTTTTTATGGAGTGGACTGTGCGCCTGTGTGTGTTTCTGCATTTATTTGCGTGCATATGGGCTACCTCTGCTTTCTTGCGAGCCTCAACAGCCTTCATCAGCATTACATGTTGCCTCCTCCTTTCCCTCTCCTAAAGGGGCAAAAAAAAAAAAAAAACAGGCAAACATTAACAAGCAAACGTTGTACATACAGCATTCAAGGCCAGCCTTAGTTTATTATGTATTAATGTAAAACTGTGATGCACTAAATTCAGTAGAGGCACCATACTTGAACAAACACAGAACAATGCTTCACATGTATACACTTTCACATGTATGGTGGAAGCATAAGTGAAGAGTACAGTAGTACAATGACAACCAAAAAGCAACACATAGATGCGGTACAAAATAGATGTGATGACAGGCTCAAAAAGAGAAGCAGCTGGAATCGGTGACGGCGCCTCTAAGCTAGAGCTGACACAACAAAAGCAACAAAACACTAGTTGCCGGAAGTCATCTGACATGCCACATGTCATTAGAGTTATGATAAAAACAATCAATTCTGCTACATGAATCAATGCTATCGCCTTTTTTTTTTGGACACATCATACCTGCAATATTTAGTAGGGGGGTTACAAAGGAAGAGGAATGGATTGTAAGGTGTAACTACAAACTGAGCAGTTTCACTTCAGTGGTTTTGGCAGCTTAAGTGTTAGCACAGTATGTGACTGCTGAGGATGAGACGTCTATGTTGTTCTTTGGTGCATGATACACAGTCTACTGCCAAAGGGCACAGGAATCACTGGTGACTGACTATCATTTTATTTGATCTCTTAAGGTTTCCCGCTCCTCCATATCAGGCTGTCATTCCCTCTGTGATCCACCAGAAAGACACAATTGCCACTATTAGGGCTTGCCAAGGACATTTCCAGTTCTCACTGACTAAAATGGGCTGTTTTGTGAGGACTGTTTTGTCATTGTGATAAACAAAACAGGCTAGATGCCAAGCACTCTGCCGCAATATTTCTTTGTGCTTATTTGTTTGATTTATCTACAAATGGAAAACTTGAAAAACGACAGAAAGCCTGTGGCATTCAGCTTCATCAAAAACAACGAATACGTTAAAGGCTTTTATGATAATAAATTGTGATAAATCAAGTGTGATACGGCCACGCGAGACAACTTTAAACACACGGGATTAAACACGCATCGTAATTTTAAACACTATAGCGCACAAGAGGTTGATGCGGTAATCGGCCTGGTCCACGACAGGAAGGCGAACCTTTAGATTCAGCTGCGACTGTGTGTGTGAGTCTGTATGAGTAAGAAGGGCTACAAGCAGGAGAGCCAGGCCAAAATAAAAAGCTACATAGAACCATACAGTCCCCATGGTGAAGATGATTGTATTCTTGTTCTGGTTTGTTTCCCCCCACGGTCTGTTTTTTTTTATTTATTTATTTTTTATTCCAAGGTACCCGCACCAAACTGGTGGGAAATCTGCCTGTGAGTGTCTCCACCATGAAGACGAAATGACTCTCAGTAGCTGTTATCATTCATTGTGCAGAGTATAGGAACAGTGAATGACAGAGAGGCCGGGATGGGGCAGGTTAAAGTCCAGCGCTCTGTGGACTGCAGAACAGATGCACGGACGAACAGACACAAGCTCAACGTCTGGGCCGAAATCGTCAAGCACTCACGGGTAACACAGGCTACTCCAATACAACAGTTAGACAATGTATGTGATGGATGGAAACTCCTCGAGCGCACTTTGAGACAGTGAGTGTGGATTGGCTAGCGGTCTTTGCAATGCATTCTGAGTAGAAGGGGAGGATGGGGGGAGGGGGGATAGAAGCTGCCTGGCCACCGTGACAGGGTCAGTTGTCCCTCAGGACGAGCAGATGGAGGCAGCATACTGACTCTTTTTCTCTTTTGTTGGTTTTGCTGGAAAGCCATGCAGAAGAATGTAGTATGACAGCAGCCAGTGCTACACTTAATGCATTGCTATGACAACCATAACACAACCAGTTACACGATGCAGGTGTTAGATGTACAAAAATAAACATACCCATACCATATCTAGTCTATGCCTCTCCAACTCCTGGCAGAGAGAGTTGGCAAAATATTATGGAACAGAAGTAATATCCAATACCAATAAGCATGGCGTTTAAAACAGAGAAATACTCACGTACACACACTCACGCATGCCTATATTTAAATACACAAAGTATAAACACATCCACACACACACACACACGCACACCTTCTAATTTTTATTCAATTCTGAGGTAAATGGTTTTATTCAGCAGTAACTATGAGGTTCAAGAGGCTCAGTAAGTTGTTTCGAGTGCCTACCTGTTGTTTGAGCATCTCCGCTTGCTGTCTCCTCAACTCTTTCTCCTTGAAGGTGAGAATGAGAAGACGAGAGAAAAATCAATATGGTTCCGTTGTATTAATGTTGTGCGACGACAGGCTGATGGAGAAGCCCCACGACACGGTACGTGAATTATACAATTCAATTAACAGGACTTTTGAAGATAAATAAATAAATAAAGGTATATCACAGTTTTCCATATTTTTTTCCAAGAGTTTAATTTTTAAGCATACCTTTATACGCTTTTCAGCCTCCAGTATTTTGGCGTTGGCGGCTTCTTCCTTCTTTTTCCGTTTGGCCTTTGAATAAATATTAAAGTCAAGAATCACTGAGACGTATATCATTCAGGCACATCAAGTCCAATCAGACTTGGGCTCTGCAGCACTTTAACTGATTGTTTGCAGTTTTCTGGTTTGAGCAAAGATTTCATGCTCCTGAATGCCAGTCAAATTTGTAAAACACAGCAAATGAATAATGTATCTCTTTAACACGTAATTGTGAAAATGTTGAAGCCTCCTGTTAAGAGTGGCTTGCCAACCGTGTCAACTCAAAATTGATTTAGTCCTGCTAAAACACTTTGAAGCTCCTACAGTATAATTGTGTGGCCCTGCGTGTGTGTGTGTGTGTGTGTGTGTGTGAACGTGTCTGCATCTTTGGATGTGTGTTTGTGTGTGGAAAACAGCACCTTTTTTTTTCTCCCCTCGACCCACTTATGCTAAACTGTTACTGTTGTCTGATGAAAAAAAAAGAAAAAAAAACATAATCTCTTAATATTTTAGACATCCCCAGATAAAATCACTTTCCAACCACTCTATTCCAATTGGGCCGGGCAGAAAGTCACAACAACAAGTTTAGCAGTA